>JAOVVF010000032.1:4811262-4822634 GCA_028565595.1 Duopalatinus emarginatus | reverse complement strand
CCATGGTAACGGCCATCAACAAAAGCCACTGTTTGGCTGTTACCATGGTAACCACGCTATAACTGTGAGGTTACAGGTTAATTTAATAATTATAATATTTAAAAAAACAATATAGTGTTATTATAATAATATTAGGAAGACAGGGTCCCCATGGCTGGATATATATTAAAAAATATATTTGTATATATAATAGTATAATTTGTATAGTATGCTATATCGCTTACTCTAATTCAATTAACTAAGATTTAGTGTCTTCGCTACTTTGCTATTTTTTTACAACCATACATAAACAGTATATCAGTGGTATACAGTGAAAGCCGATGAAGTAGGGCTGATGGTGGGGTCCTGTATTAACTAGCTTAAATCTGAAAGGCACCTTGATCACAATGATCAGTTGACTGGTATATATGAAATTATAGGCACAGTTGTTACAGAGTATGTAAAATGAATAGTATTCTGTTAACTTGTAGGTAGATAGTGTTATAAAACACGTTGTCAACCAGTTGTCAAGTCTGAGCTGATAAATTTTAAAAAGATAATTCAATTTACACTACGGCTGCTAACTCACCACAGAAAATATAATCTCAGTGAGTACAAATATCTTGAATGTAGGCAAAACCAACTAGTATGTCTCTTTATTGGGCCAATTTTAAACAAATCTAAAATTATTATGCTTATTTCTAGACAGTTTTTTAAATTATGGTATTATTGTAAGATAATTTAGATAAATTAAAGTGCAAGTGAAGTGAAAGAGAACTATTTGCCTACTGTGCTTGCATACAGAGGAATGTGACCTCTGAATTTAACCCACCTGTGCAGTGAAATACACACACCAGTGAACACTAGGGGACAGTGAACACACTTGCCCAGAGCAGGGGGTAATCCCAAACCATGGCGTCTGAGGAGCAATTGGGGGAGTTAGGTGTCTTGCTCTAGATCACCTCAGTCATGTCTTGCCCTGTGTGGGGATCAAAACCGGGACCTTCACAAGACCGGTTCCCTAACCACTAGGCTTGTTTAGTACCTGTGTTTATTTGCCAACAGAATAAAAGAATTGAAATCTTTAAGCGAGTGCATATAGTATGTTTAGAATAGGATTATTATTTTGGTTAAAAACACTAAAACAAAGAAACATATTTGTTGAATTCGTTTGTATATGTTCTTTTTGCAGTTGGTGCAAAAGAAAGTAAAAACACTGCAGTGGTCCAGCATAATGTATTGCTGCCTCATGGCATTGCATCCACTATGACCACGGCCACATTACTGGTTACTGAACAAATTCATAAAAACGTGAAATGTTTAGTGATGTATAGGCATACCATTGTTACCTGATTATCACTTCAACTCTATAGTAATGCCCTATGTGTGGATAATAACCCCTGGGCTCCATCTGTGCATGTGTCTAATTTGAAAAGTTCTTATAGTGTAGTTCAGAGTTAGACATGATTGATAAAATATGTCGCTTGGGGGGACCAGCTGTTCCTTTGACATGTGTTCTTAATTGTAATTTCCTTGATAGCCTGAGCGCTTGAGGTCTGCAATCATTTAGCTTATTTATTGAGTCCTGGAGTCATACAGATGGTGGAGGTTGGACAGGTTACAGCCCATAATTCTCTCTGCAGTCTTCACCAGACTGCGACAGAAAAGGTGAAAATGGTCTCAGTAATGTAGGGCTAGACAAACACTGACTGAGGTGGATTGTACATGTTTAATCATGACCACTGAGGCAAATCCGATGGGCTTAAGCTGTTTCAGTAATGGATTTAAGGTTAGATTGCCAGTGGAGGTCTAGAGGGATTTTGAGACCAGAATTTAACAGTGGTGACAGCTGAGATCTGTCTCTGTTGTCGGGGGAAGTATGGGAGGGTTTTGCTTGAGGTTCACATTCTGCTGAACAGTTCAACATTAGGTGAGGCAACAGCACTACCCACTCCACCACTATGCTCTCAAGGGCCAGTTTAAATTGTTAAAATGTTGTAATCTCCATGTATCATAGTAAAAATAAATAATCTTTTTTTGTTTCTACAATGCATAAAATCAGTCAAATGGGTTTAATATTTATGTGTGTTAATTAATAATATTGCACAAGCAATAGACTGACAAACCACACTATTACTAAATAAAATTGTAGCACGTCAAGAGACTTTCATTTCACCATGTCCAACCAAAAGTAGATGAACAGTTACACAATTGATCATATGATCGTTCATTTGAGTCCGAACCTGTAGACTATAGAACCTGTGAAAAAATTTAAGGATGGCTAATGCACAATAATTGATAAATATGGGGTAGCCCTATAACCACTTCACAAATGCAGTGTTGGTATTCTCCCTGTGTTCGTGTGGTGGTCAGATGTGATTCCCAACCTGCTATGCCCAATATTCCCAGGATCCACCACAACCCTGACCTAGACAGTGCTAAAGATGAATGAATGAATGAATGAATGAATGAATGAATGAATGAATGAATGAATGAGTCAATGAATCAATCAATCAATCAATCAATGAATAAAGGAAGGAAGGAAGAAAGGAAGGATTTTTATTAGATTTACAATGAAAATAACATTTAAAGACTGTCAAAAAAGACGAAAGAGTTTTATGCTACATTTGTGTTTCATTTACGCACAAGAAAAACGCGCTCCTGTGTATTCTTCAGGGTGTGTGGCGTTAATGCGTGGAGAGTCTGGGCAGTCGGCCAGATCCATGGACGCGGGTGTTTAATGTCTCTCTCTCATCCACGGTTTGCATCGGTTTTAATATGAAAGGCACGAAGTACAGCAAGGTTAAATGAAGCACATGGGCTGTTGTACCGCGGATGGGCTGTGCAGTTCAGGGTTATTTTTTAAGCCATGAGGAGACCGATGTGCTCTGAGGGCTTACCTCCAGAACAAAGTTCATCCCGAAAACCCAGTGTAGACCGCGGACCAGCGAAAGAACAATGTGAGGAGAGACACGCAATTTTTCGACAAAGATCTTCTTACCTGAGGTAAGTTACATCCGCACTCGGTCAGCCCATTTAGTCATTTAGTCTCGTATCAGGGCACACCAAAATGTGTTCATCTTCAAACACTGCAAGTGTCAGGAAGCAAAATCTCCGCTACATCCACGTTAATGCATGCACAAATTATAAGTAAACATTATATTGAACGGTCTGTACGCGATACCATTTTTAAACTTTTTGAACCATTTAATAGTCAGTTGGCGAGGATGCTATATCATTGCACCGTTGTGTATAATTTCGACAAGATACTAGCGTTAATTAAGTTTCACTGATTATACATAAGCGCCCAGTGAGTTCCAAAATGTCAATTAGTAGCGCATATAGCCTATAGCACGCGCAGTGCGCACCGTTTGCGCGCGCGCAATGGATTTACTGTAAAATAAAGTCCTGTAAATTTATTTTACTGCAAAATGTTGTGGGCTAGTACAGGATTGTACTGTGAACAATTAGGCAATTAGACCAGTGCATTGGTTTACAGTGAAATACCAGGACAGTACAATACACAATGGGATATCGTATGTTTTTTTTTTTCTAGCAGGGGTGAAGCAATGGTAGAACCTGTAAATATGTCATGTGTAAATGTTTGATTTTTTTTTCCATGCATCTTTATCTTACCGACTATTTAGGCGAAGACGACCCTTGTCTGAGTTTATATGCTAGTACAAGCTTAGGTTCAGTAAATAATTCTTCTTTTATTCCATATTTAGTGATGGAGGTGGTCTGATCAGAGCAATCTGTTTGAGCTGGTTGTGGTGGCGGCTCAGTGGTTAAGTTATCTCAGATGGGTGCATGTTCCAATCCCATCAGCACCAAGTTGGTATGGGAAGTACTGGACCATTCACTTAGCTGCATCCTGACTTCCTGATAATTATATTTTTACATTTTGGTGACTGTAACTGTTTCTCTCTGTTGAGCCTTATGACTGCTGGGGATAGGCTCCAGCACCCCCACCCTCACTACCTATGGCCTAGTAGGATAAATGAATGAGTTATTTACTGTAAATCTTCTTTACGACCAGCTCTGCTGACAGTATATTTACAGTGCAAAAGACATACATTTCAAACTATTTTTAAACATGACCAACAATGTCTAATTACGCTTTTACTGCTATCAAATGTTAAACACCCTTAAAAGATAAATGAGAGGGTCTTTTAGTTTAGATTATTTAATTAATTATTTGGATACTTAAGGTACTTAATTTTATATTTTATTTACAACTCGTTCTGGTAGGGAAACTCCCAGTTGTTCAAAGACTGTAAATCTTAGATAACACAGATTGTAATATTATAAAAATGGGCATTTAATCCTATTTGTATATATTTATGCACAACATACAGTGAACAGATCTGTATATATGTTCTATCTATTCATTTACATGGAAGAGTCCATTGCTTCTTTGCATAGTTAAGACTTCCTAATTCTACTTCGACCAGGTTTAGTCGGAGGACGCTCTGTTGTAGGATTCAAACCTTTAAGATTTCCCAACACAAAAAGATTTCTAAATGCAATTAATACTTTTCTATATAATTACAGGAAAATATGTAATAAAATATATACAAAATTTTACTGTTGGTGTATAAAAATTAAGATGTTCAATAATGATTATATAATGCCGGTTTTAGAACTTAATCCGTTTTTAGCATATAATCTCTCTTTTTTTGTTGGTTTGTTTGTAGAAATAAAAAAATGCCACTAAAATGGTATTGTGTGGATTTCCATAATTCACTGAAACCTCATTAGGATACAGAATTGTGCAAATACCCATACTGTAGACTTTTTCTGACAGTGTACACGCTATAAAGCTGATGTTTATTGATTAAATGAAGATAAGATAAAAATGAAAATCAATTTGAGGCCATGGACCTAGAACTAACTGCTTTGTTAGCTGGCTGCAAGGGAATCGATAGTAAGAAATGTGTTATATCTGCTAGGCAAGTGTGTGTGTGTGTGTGTGTTTATAACGCCTTAATAAATTAACTCATTTCACATCTCATTTCTTCAATTTATTTATAAATAAGTATAATATGGGCAAGTTGTATGCTAGATATCATCAACATCCTCACCTCGTTATAATAACATTTTATGGATGACAATGTTAGCTAGTGACCCGAAGTGAACTTTCACATGACAACATGGGGGGAAATCGAAACATTGGATTTTTTTTTCTTTCGGCTAAGCTGTAGAGACCCTGCAATTCCCTAGTTGTTTTGTAAAGTTGATCAATGCGTGCATCTGCATGAAACAGTAGTTGGCTCCATGAAACGGCCCTTAGTGACCCACTAATAATTAGTTAGTAATGATGGGATGGATCCATTAAGACAAAGAAAAGGGAAAGAGAGTGGGAAATACAGTGGATTCTTGAAAATTCTTTGAATAATTAACTTCCTTTCTAATGCAAAGCAAACAAGCAAAAAAACGCCACATTTGGGAAAACACTGTGCAGTTCTACATAGAAAAATGAGGAAAATGCAATGGGTGGAAGTAGTTCCACTATCTCACAACAGTTCATATTAGTATTCCAGTTATTCTGTTTTTGCCCTGAATATTTTATTCGCAGTAAACAACTACACATTCATAAATTTTATTTTTTACACGATGATCTGTTGTATTATAGTGTGCTTTTCCTTTGAAATGTATCATCATTTGAATGCTTTGGCATTTTCTTGATAATGTCTCAGCCTTATTTACAACAGCATGGTTACTAATTAAAGGTGGGCGTGCCAAGATCTTATATGCACAGTTCATATGAAATGTTTATCGAATCAAACACCCACAAAGAATACTGCTGAGACAGAGATACAGCAAATGACAAGCTTTTATGCCATCAGTTGGACCCAACTTTTTTGTTATTAATTGGACTCAGGGCAGTTTATTAGCTGTGACTCAGACAGCAGGAGCCTTTCCATTCTGCACCATCAGTCTCTGAAATCTGTGGACTCACAGTGAATCACTGTCCCTCGCCATGCTGTCTCTCCTGTGGCACTCTTGGTCCCTCTGCCAAGAGGAGAAAAGTTCTGAAAAAGAGTCCAATTTAGTACTCATTTCATTATTTTTATAATTTTTTTTTAAAATTCATTCTCTTTAAAGAGACATTGTAATCAAACCAGATTCATCCAAAAGACAACTTTAAGCCATAGCTGATTATTTTAATTAAGAAAATACAGGACATTCTAACTCCGATTGTTTCTCAATGAACTACAGTTAGGCAACCTGAAAGCACTTGACCTTTTGCAATTTGGACAATTATTACAACGGTGACAGTCACATTTGCCTTAATTAAAACAGAAGACTGATTTTATTGAATTTTTTCCCCTTATAGGAGGACCAATGCTGACCGAAAAATTACTCAGAGCCAAATGTTGGCTAAAAGTCGTCGCTTGGCTATGCGCCGCCCTGCATATATGTTTAGCGATCACTGCAACAGCCTGTCACTTGCTGAAGAGCTATTTCTTGAGGCAGCTGAGTATGGAAACATCCCTGTTGTCCGTAAAATGCTGGAAGAACTCCCTGAACTTAATATTAACTGCGTGGACTATATGGGGCAGAATGCATTACAGCTGGCAGTGGCCAACGAGCACTTGGAGGTGACAGAGCTACTGCTAAAGAAAGACAACCTGGCCAGGATAGGGGATGCTTTGCTTCTAGCGATCAGCAAAGGCTACATTCGAATAGTGGAGGCCATATTGGCTCACCAGGCCTTTGCAGACACATCAAAACTAACCAACAGCACCCTGCAAGCTGAAATAAATGACGACTTTTTTGCCTACGATGATGATGGCATGCGTTTTTCACAAGACATTACACCCATCATCTTGGCCTCTCACTGCCATGAATATGAAATTGTACATATCCTGTTACTGAAGGGAGCTCGCATTGAGCGACCACATGACTACTTCTGTAAATGTAACACCTGTGTCTACCACCAGAGGCATGACTCCTTTAGTCACTCACGTTCCCGGATCAATGCATACAAGGGTCTGGCCAGCCCAGCATACCTCTCGCTCTCCAGTGAAGACCCTGTGCTGACTGCACTGGAGCTAAGCAATGAGCTAGCTGTGCTGGCCAACATAGAAAAAGAGTTCAAGGTAAGGACTCATTGCCCATGTACTACATGTTGGTTTTTGCCTCAGCAACAAACGATGTCAAGTTCACAGCAAAGTCAAATGTGTATATTTTTTTCCAATAGCATCCTTCTTTTAAGTGATTAGTTAACAGATATACAAATTAGTAATAAAAGGACTAGACATTCATACTACGGACAGAAGCATTCCTGTTGATGCTGTTGAAATTAAGCTCTGCTTGTTCAATACTAGTATCCTATTATAAAGAGATATAATGAAATGCAATTTCCCATTGGATTATCCATTCCCGGTGCAGAGCGTAGTGTTGCTGCTTTACAGCTCCTGAGTCTGGTTCAACCCTGACCTTGAGCTATTGTCTGTGCAGAGCTTCATGTTGTTTTTTTGTCATAGTAAAAACTTAATTTTATCATTTTTGAAGTCATCTTTACAACATTCTTTGCATGTGACTGAGACTAACTGTTACACTTTGATACTTGTAAACATCATATGTTTAAAATATTAATTAGGTATGTTATAATATAATGTTTCTACAATCAACAGTGTGCTTGTTTTCATTTACAGAATGATTATAAGAAGCTGTCTATGCAATGCAAAGACTTCGTGGTTGGACTTTTGGACTTGTGCCGAAACACAGAAGAGGTGGAAGCCATCTTGAATGGAGACACAGAGTTAAATGGCAATGACAAAACAGGCAGACCGAGTCTCATTCGGCTTAAACTGGCCATCAAATATGAGCTTAAAAAGGTGAAATCTCTACTGTATGTTTCTGTTTTTGCACAGCCTTCATATAGATGTATTAATTAGGTTTAATTTGATAACATCTATCAGTGCTGCAGCTGATATGTATAAAATAAATTCCTTTGCTGATGCATTGTTAAATGTTTCAATGCCTCCCACACAGTTTGTAGCTCATCCAAACTGTCAGCAGCAGCTCCTCTCCATTTGGTATGAAAATCTGTCTGGGCTCCGACAGCAGACTACCGGTGTGAAGTTGCTAGTGGTGTTCGGTGTGGCCGTTGGACTGCCAATCCTAGCTCTACTGTACTGGATAGCACCCTCAAGCAAGGTCAGCCTTTAATCTTAGATTTTGACAGAGAAACTATATTGGGTCTAAAAGAATCTAGAGCACGGTCTGTAATATTATGATTGTTTCACAGATATGCTTTATCAAGTGAGCAACTACAATACAACATATGAAAATTTAGTTAAATATTTTTCAGCTCTGATGTTATACAAATTATTCTTTTTTTTCTGTATATTATCTGCTTTGCAGTTAGGAAAGATCATTCGTGGTCCTTTCCTCAAGTTTGTGGCCCATGCAGCTTCGTTCACTATCTTCCTCGGTCTCCTGATTATGAATGCAGCAGATCGGTTTGAGGGGACGACTCTTCTTCCAAACATGACCATCCATGACCATCCTACACAGCTATTCCGCATGAAAACCACCCCTTTCACCTGGATGGAGATGCTGATCATTGCCTGGGTTATAGGTTGGATATAAACTTTTAATCTGTTCCAAGGTGTAGGAAAAATCATGCACCATCTACAATGTTACTGCAAAACTGACAACTAACTCAGTTCATGTGAGGCTTGACAATTTGTGTGTTTAATTAGGCCTGGCAATTTTTATAAGAGGAAGCAACTATGACTCTGTAAAGGCCTAGTTACCATAATAGAACCATAAATAGGATGGATATATGTCAAATAAAGTATATGTATAGTCTACTTTGAAAAGTTATGTTCAAATAGACATGAACCCTGGTACAGGGGGTAGTTTTGTCACAGCTGGGAGCGTGTTGTCCTTGTGTCCAAGGGGGCAAACTCTTTGATGTCTGGTTTTCTCCCACCACCCAAAAACATGTTGCTGCTAGGTGTGAAAGTGTGTGCGCATAGTGCCCCGAGATGGACTGCAATCCCATCCAGGGTGTATCCCTTCCTTGCTAGTGTTCTCTGGACTCACCATTGCCCATAAGGACAATAAATAGGACTAATATATGTATCTTTTAAAATGTCTCCAAAAAGCAATACTACTCATATTAGATGTACTGTAATGAATTTTTATCTTGAGAGATCCAACACATAACTGCAGCATATAGGACTGTCATTGCTAGATAAAAGATGCTTTTATAACTTGAACTCAGATGAATCTCTGACACTTAAAATTCACTTAACCACACATTCTATTCACAAAGCCTACCTTACCAGCCTACCTTTATCTACGTCCCTGTAACCTTTCTGTCCACAGTCATAGGCCACTTTCCACTCACTGGTGGGCTTACATAACTCTGTCTCATGATCAAGAACATTACAACAAAGAGAGGGGTCGTAAAACTTTGTTATTTGATGTTGGTTACGTCAGCAACCCACATTAATATTCTGACTTAAAAGTATTTCTTAATAAATCTCTAAGGACTAGCATTGACCCATAGATTAGATGTGTGAACTACAGTAATGTTACTTGAAATTCTAAAAGACACCAGAACATTAAGAGTCTATTATGTAATATTGCTCTGTGATGAATAATTCAGAGCTTTCTGTGCTGTGTAATATTATCCCAAATTAGAGTTCAGTTTCTTCCTAATCATATAAAATGAATAGTATTTTTGTGACAGAGTCATTTTATATTCCTAGCTTCATTCATCACACATCATTTGAATTAAATGTGCCTTACTCATCCATTTTAAAGGTATGATTTGGGCTGAATGCAAGGAGATCTGGTCTCAAGGTCCTCGGGAATATCTGTTGGAACCCTGGAACCTGTTGGACTTTGGGATGCTGGCCATCTTTGTATCATCATTCATAGCAAGATTTATGGCTTTTTGGCATGCTTACACTGCACAGAGTTATGTTGATGAACACTACACGGACCTCTCTAACATAACCTTGCCCTACGATATTGAGTATTATCGCTTAGGTAAGTTTGACTATTAAACAGTGAATGGGTCAGAGGAGGAAGTAAAGAACTCAGTAGCAATATAGTTTTTAGTAATATAAGGTATTTGTTAATGTTGACGGTTTAAGCATCCAGTACATTAAATTTTGTAAATAATTATATGCACTAAAATTAAAAGGTTTTTCTTCATTTCTACACACTGGTTTCATAGAACTACATGACATTTTAGTGATTTATAACCTGTTTAAAATGTAAGATTTAAGTCTGTTCATGGTGGACCACTCAATGCCTGAACAGACGTGACTCCTCTGGACTTGTTTACAGTCTGCTGGAACTCCTGCTGTAACATTGTCAAATATTTGGCACATTACAAACCAAATACTTTTTGCTGTCAAAATGCTGACAGGTAGAATCAATGGTTATATCATAGTTTATTTGGATGATTTTTAAACCATTTTGTCACATTTTCGTGTACACTGCCGACATTTGTGTACAATAACAGTAAAATCTAAATTGAATAAGTAAAATAAATGACATTATTTGGGGCATTATTTTGTCCTCTGAGCCATCATTTTTAATGTCCACTCCTGACACCTCTTCTAATATGCCAACATATTAACATTTTAAGTGTATTTGAGATAATTATAATTTTAATGGACATAGAGTGATGAACTGAAATCACTCCCACTGAACATGCATTAGGTAGTTTCTTACTTGCATTTTACATATTCAGCAGTTCTTCACAGATAGTATTTGACTGACCAAACTTTTTTTTCTATGTAGCACGCATTTATTGGGTGCCCTCTGACCCTCAGCTGATCTCTGAGGGTCTGTATGCCATTGCTGTGGTTCTGAGCTTCTCACGGATTGCCTACATCCTGCCAGCCAATGAGAGCTTTGGCCCTCTGCAGATCTCTCTGGGCAGGACTGTCAAAGACATCTTCAAGTTCATGGTGATCTTCATTATGGTGTTTGTGGCCTTTATGATTGGCATGTTTAACCTCTACTCCTACTACCTTGGAGCAAAACAAAACAATGCCTTCACGACGTAAGTAGTTTTGGTTCTGTTGTGATTTTAAATGCAGACTTCAGGTTTCATTCACACCAAGGATTTGATTGTAACATTTGAAAGTAACTGTGGGTAAAGAAGTGAAACAAAGGCAACTAGAGAGTGCGGTTCCTGAAGAAACTCAGAGAGTGTTGCGCTCTGTGCCAATCAGACGTCGCCCTTCCGTGACGACACAGTTATAGTGCGGTTGCCATGGTAACAGCCAAACAGTGGCTTTTGTTGAAGGCCGTTACCATGGTAATGGCCAGACAGTGGGGGTGGGGGGGGGGTGGGGAAGGGGGTGCTTGGTTCCATTGTGATGTCACAATCCTAGAGCTCAGCAGTGCAG
>JAOVVF010000032.1:4779782-4792589 GCA_028565595.1 Duopalatinus emarginatus | reverse complement strand
TCCTAACACTACGTTGGCCTACCTGTAATACCAATAACCTTGTAAGTCGCTCTGGATAAGAGCGTCTGCCAAATACCGTAAATGTAAATGTAAATGTAAAGTGCGACTCCACCACTAGATGGCGCAACAGTGCGGACGTAGATTAATAAGAGGCGTAGAAGAAAATGAGGTGTTACAGAAAAATCCTTCCCCGGGAACACAAAGTAAATGTTGTTCGTGGTCCTTTTTACCATTAATACACAATAAAGCACAGAGCTAACAGCTAGTATTTATGTTATTGTTAAATCTCGACACAGAAAAACAGGTAAAAAGAAATCTACATATTTATTTTACTAGATGTGTTTATTAGCTAGATGAGAATATAGCCTTCTGAATCAGTAGCTCTGTAGTTTGTAGCTAATTGATTGCTGGTTATCTTCTTTTATAGCTTAGTTAGGGTATCAGATAGCACTGCTAATCCTGCTAAATAAATCTAAACTGTAGTGGTTTATATCCTCAGTCTTCCTGCCAGTGATGGATCCCCTGAACAGTCTCTCCAACTTCGAATCAGAGATGGAGTCAGATGGACAGGGCTCTTATTCCCTCTTTCCAGCTTTGGATAACATATCAAGTCTGGCAGAAGCACCTGAGACTCTGGAAACGTGAGTGTGGGTTACAAGATGAGGCCTGAGAGAGGTTAAAGTGTGAATATCTGAGATGTTCTCTCAAAAACACAGTGAACTCCACTACATGTTCACCTATCATACACATGGCATCTGTTACAGGGTGAGATATATCAGGTGTATAACTTAAGAGTCAGTAAAGCAGGGCAAAATGGGCAAGTGTAGAGAGTGATTGGGATACACACCTAATTGTGATGTCTAGACAACTGGGCCACAGCGTCTCCAAAACAGCAGGTCTTGTGGGAGAGGTTAATTCCTACAAAACCTAGTTTAAGGTTGGACAATTGGTGGACCAGTGACAGGATCATGAGCGACCAAGACTCACTGATGTGTGTGGGGATGAAGTCTAGACCATCTTGGTGCGAAATACCACAGAAAACCTTCAGAGGTCTTGTGGAGGTCATGTCTCAATAGGCCATTACATATGTAATGACACCGAATAGATGCCATCGATTTTATGATAATCTCTGCAGACGTTAAACAAAAAAATTGTCGTATTCTGTTTAGCCATTTGTAATATGCATATGTATGTATTTATGTATATCATGTATATATTTGTCTCGCAAACAGTTTTAGATAAATTTCATATTGTGATAAGCATTTACTACAAAACTCTTGGCTAAACAATAATGTTTTAAGTCTCGAATTGAAGACTGAGACACTGTTTGAGTCCCAAACACTATTTAAAAAGCTGTTTCATAAACACGGGACTCTGTAGGAGAAAGATTTGCCCCGTGATAGCCTTCATAATTCAAGGTATCAGCAAAGATCCTGCACCTTTTGCTTGAAGTAGTCATGGTAGATCATAAGAGACAAAAAGTTTGCTCAGGTTCTGTTTACCCTTATCATACCTAGATCGCAAATTCAAATCTCAAGACTGCCATCTGCCAAATAAGCAAAATTGGTCATGTGCTCAGGGAGGAAGTGGAGACATTTTATTTTCATATCAGTCACAGCAACACTAACCAATCATATGTGTAAGTGGGCTCATGCATACAGGATTGCATGCGTTGCATTACTGACAATGCATAAGCAGCAGTTCGAAAAGATTGGAACATGCTGTTATAATAATAGTAATAATAATAATTAATCAACAATTGACTTTAGGGTGGTAACAGTCAAACAGTCATTCTTCTTTACATTGGCCTCCGTCTCACTACTGTATTATTGTTTGCTATAGAAAGACACTCCTTAAGTGTTTAAGTGCTAAATTTTTTTATCCTGATAATGCAAGCAGTTGTGAATAATGCTGTATTTAATCAAGCTGTTTGAGATTCAGCTGGTTCCTTAGAGAACAAGTTTGAGTTGAAGTGCTACTTAAACTGTTTGTGATTTGTGTTTCTTTGTCTCTTGTAAGTGAAACCTCCGGAGAAGTCGTTGACAAACCGAACCTTACATGGCTTGATGCCGCCCAGGTCAGATTTTATTTTATTTTCCTATTCATTTATCAAATGTTAAATATCACCAGATATTTATATGATATTGTGAATTTGTTGTGTTGTGGCGAGTGATTTCACTTGGTAATTAATCTCACTTTTCAGATTGTTCTGGAAGAGGCAGGACGTCCGATGCACATCAAGGAAATCAAACAGAGGATCATTGCACGGGGATTGGTGCAGTCAAAGTATAAAGACTGTTTACGTTCTTTATATTTCATATGTGTAATTTTTGTTAGTGTAAAAATTAATGTACAAAATCTTTTTATAGTGCAAAGTCAAGCCTTGAGGCTGTGATGTATCGTGAGGTAAGAAACTCTTATCATTCCACAGCAGTGTTAAAGCACTCTATCAGGTATCCATGATCATAATCATCAGTTATCTTACGTTTCATCTACATGCATTTTGTTTATTCATCACGTGGATTATTAATTTGCACATGTTGCTTTCATTTGCTTTCTTTTTTGTTATAATACATTGTTGAATGTAGTTGTGAGCAGCGAGCAGAACACAGTTGTGTGCTTGTGACAGGGTTCAGCAGTCAACATACACCACAGAAAGAGGCACAGTTTTTTTACAGCGGTGTCCTTTTTTTTAAAGTTTAGCTGTAGCATGTAGCACTGGCTTCAGTTTCACGCTGTATTTCAGACACAGAAAGGAAGCAGGCGCTTCAAGAGGATTGAGAACAGAAACGGAGTCTTTGCTCTGTTGGTAAGTTGTATCTTAGCTACTAATCTGAATTAAAAGAGACAAAAAAGTGTTAATATAGTGAAACCAACAGAAGACAAACATTTTCTGGAGCTCACTTTGCTTGTTTAGCTTGTGTTTGTGTTTTAATTTGTCCCATCACTGTTTGTCCACCATGTTTTAATTTTTTAATCACAGTTAGTTGGCATTATTTGTCAAATTATGTCAAATATGTTTTGCACTTTATAATGCTTTTTTTTTTTTACTTTGCTGTCTTTCTTTATTTCTTCTTCTAATTCATTTTTCTGTAAATGTCATCCCTATATTAATATCTTTAACTTTCCTGTACCATGCACTCAGACTGATGAGGAGAAACAGCAGGCTCTGCAGGCCTTTTCTGCATCAGCCTTCTCAAGCTCGGGTTCTTCCCTGCCCTCTGGTTCCCCACACTGCCACACGGAGCACAGGCCAAGAGTCAAAAAGGCTCTTCGCAAGAACCAGAACGAGAAATACAGGCTTAAGTACTTGCGTCTCCGCAAGGCAGCTCGTGCCATGATCTTTGTGAGTTCTCTGATGGCGTAAACATAACAACGTATTATATTGTTATATTATCTATAGAAGAAGAGACAACATTACTTGATCTGTATTACTTCTGCTTTAAACTGAACACTGGGTTTTTGGGTTTTTTTTGGTTTATAGGAAAACGCAGCACTTGGTGATGAGGTTGCGCGCTTGGAGGAGAAGTTTGTTCAGGCGAAAGAAGAGAGGAGGTTGTAAAATTAATTAAGGCTTTAAAGAATATTCTTTTAGAAACTTTTCTTTAAATAATTATATGAAAATGAAAATATTTTAGAGTGGTTTTACATTTTATTAAGTTTGCTGAATCTAAATCAGAGTGGAATGAACACTTGTGGTGCTTCAGCTGTTTGATTTTACGACTGAAGGACACGGAGGTGAACATGCAGAGCCTAGAATATATCTTTTCATTCCTTGCTCTAAAAACACAGGGATATAAAAAAGTTAAATGAAATGTGGTAATCACACAGAGTACTTTTTGAGGGAGGATGAGCCATGCTGGACAGCCACCCATAGCTCAGTTGGTGCAGGATTTCAGGTGTGAACCTCTCTAGAACATACCATTAATGCTTGTCAAAACAATTCTGGACAATTTGGGCGCAATGACATCATGCATTATCCTGCTGGAATATCCTGTCATTGTACGGGAACATTAAGTCCATAAAGGGCTGCCAAGCAATCAGTGGCATGTTGGAATATTTATCACTTCCACACACCTGTTCTCCCTGGACGGTCAGATAACTGTCACTGTGTCCCTCTAGGTTTTTGCTGAAGACTCTGTTGCAGTACCAGTCTTTAGCAGAAGGTGAGCTGCTCTCAACCCCAGGGAGCAGTGCACACACTCCTGCTACCTTCAACTCCAGTGCAGCAGGGGGTGCTGCTGTGGTACCCACAGGCCAGAGCCAGGGTTCTGGACCTTCAGGGTCTGATGATGGCTTTATGAGGAAACCCAAGAAAGAACGAAAGGAACGAGGGAAGGAGAATGGAAGAGATGAAGGTGAGAGTGGTTTTAGCTGTCCCAAGTCAATCTGTACAGTTGGTATTGTTTTACTGAGACAGGTTTAAGTCTCTGCCGTAAGTGTCTCAGAGTCCAGTTCACAAATGGTTTGTATATGATAGAAAGCGTTGTCATCATGAATAAATATTCATAGAAATTTCTTTTGAACATTTTCACCTTTTAATCTGTGCTCCTGCTCTCAGTGACCAAAAAGATGTCTAAGAAGAGGAAAGTGGCTGAGGGTGGAAAGCGTAAAGTGGTCCAGCCCATACCACTGGACTCCTCAGGCAGGCCTGTCTTCCCCATTGTATTGGGAGGACTCACTGTCTACAGCCTTGGAGAGGTCAGTCACCAACTTTTTATCACTTCTGCATTATGTTTGTTTAGTTGAGAACTGCCTGGGTATGGTTTTTTTTTTTTTTTTTTTTTTTTTTTTTTTTTGTACCCTACCAACTGTGGTACATTGTGACGGTGAAAAATATTGTCCATAATTCACTTTGTGGTGCATATGCGTAATATATAAAATTTAGACGTTAAAATCATTCTGTTTTGGTGTGTGTACTTAGATCATCACGGATAGACCTCACTTCCATGATGAAAGTGCTATTTACCCTGTAGGCTTCTGTAGCACTCGAGTGTTTGCCAGTATGAAAAACCCAGAGCAGCAGTGCCTTTATACCTGTCAGATAAAAGATAGCAACCAAGGACCACAGGTAGAAACACACACACACGCACACACACACACCTGTGTGTCTGCAGCTTCAGAATATAATTTGCTCTGTGTAATAATTTGCTCTATATGAAGTAAAAAAAAAACAACGGTGTGATGTGGTTGCAGTTTGAGATTGTGCCTGAAGATGACCCCCAGAACGCCATCATAGGCTTGTCAGCTCAGAGCTGCCATGCAGATCTACTAAAAGCCATCGCTTCTACACGGTAGACATCTACACAGCACAGAACACCTGATTTATTTATTACAATTCAGTGTATTTCTAGCAACGTCTAATATTTGTGTGTTTGGACAGTAGTTGCAATAAAGTCCTAGTGGTATGTGAGCATGACATTCTTTAATCTAATTGGATAGAAATTGTTGAGGAATTCTGTAACAGCTCTGATTGCAAAATGTTGTATGTAATTCAAATCACCAGCTTATAGTAACTCCTCTTCACCCCAGACCACACCACCTCGTTGTTTACTATTTCCTTGCAACAGCACCTCTGTGTGCTTCATTTCTTACTTATTCACTGAAGTGCCTGAACAACTGGTGCAAAATACATAGGCTGGTGGTGACTTTATAATGGTTTAGCGTTTGTTCAATGCACAGCCACACACATCCAAAGATGCCAAATTTTTGTTAGATGAACACTCATCTGAGTTTACAGGTTTTGCCATTCCCACGTTAGACACTTGATGTCAGTGTTATCAAACACATCTGGGATGCCATGCAAGACACTGTGGAAATCCTACACCTCAGCATACACCAGTATAGTGGACCGTTCTGCAAAAAGTTTGGTGTTGTCTACAGAATATATCCACAAGCTCATGGAGTCCATGCCATGTGGTTCCAAGTACCAGTTTTTCTGGCACTTAAATTTTAGTAGTTTACACTTTGTCCCTTTTTTCCTTACACAGAGGCAAGCCTTTGACAGGCATCAACCCTACTGGTGTGGACTTCTTTGGTTTTTCAGACCCGACCATTCAGAACTTGATTCAGAGCTGTCCTGGAGCTCGCAAGTGCAGCAAGTGAGTAAACATGCCACCATCCTTCTACATTAAAGCTTGTCTAAAGTGAAAAAGAATAATGCATCCTAAACACATGAATACATCTAAAGCTGTATGTGGTTGTGTTTAGTTATCAGTGGGTGCGCTTTGAGGTGTGTCGACCAGGAGATGGACAGGCCCCTCACATGTTGTCCGAGGATGACTCCTCTGTGAATTTTGAAGCGTTTCAGCGCCTGCTGCATTGCGAGGATGCCGGGAGCAATCAGGGGCAGCTTACAGACCAGAGCAATACAGGTGACCAAATGCAGCATTATACGAAAGCAGTGTGGCCCATCAGATCAGATCGGTTAGCATCATAGTAGGATTGTACTGTAAACCCATGGTGTTTATTATTTCTTTGGCTTTAAGTACTGTAGAGATGCAGCAGAAAAGTGTTCGCCCCATGGCCATGAGATCGCCTGTTCGAATCCCGGGTGATGTTGCAGCCATCCATAATCGGGAGTCTAGAAAGCAAAATTGGCTGTGCTTTCAGAGAGAGGGATGGCATATTCTCTCTAACCTGTAAATCTTAGTGACCCTAGCTGATCTTGGGCAATTGTGAGCTCATGCCTACAGAAGTGGTCAGGATCACTTACTTATTTTACATTTTTAGGATTCCATTTAAAGCATCTGCAAAGATTTTGTAGGTCTTCACAATAAGAAACTAAAATGTTTTTTCATTCTACAGTGAGACCCACACAATCCAGCATTTCATCACATCAACAGTTACTGAGTTCAGCATCTCTACAGACACCTGGAGGTGGTTCTCTTTCCACCACCTGACCTCACAGCTTGCTACAAACTTTTTTTATCAAGATGAGCCCAGTAATCTACACTGTGGGTCACTAAGGTTTTGCTTGTTAATACTATGATGTCTATACACACTGATCAGCCATAACAAATAAATAAACCATGCTTAAACAGCCACCAAAACATTTCTGGCACATCAAGGCATGGACACCATGAGATATCTGTGTTCTGTGGAATCTGGCACCAAGACATTAGCAACAGATCCTTCTGTCGATCTTCTGTGGGATTTGACCAGACGGACTAACCTTTGCTCCCAAAGCATATTAGTGAGCCTTGGTTGCCCATGACCCTGTCCCTGGTTCACCGATTGTCCTTTCTTGGACCACTTTTGGTAGGTACTAACCACTGTATACTGAGACACACCCCACAAGATCTGCTGTTTTGGAGATGCTCCGATTCATTCCTCACATTTTGCCCCTTAGTCTTGCCCATTTTTCCTGTTTCCAACATATCAAATTTGAGAACTGACTTCACTTGCTACCTAATATATCCCACCCCTTTACATGTGCCACTTTAACAGGATTAATAATGTTATTCACTTCACTGGTTTTAATGTTGTGGCTGATTGGTGTATTGTATTTTAAAAACATCAACTCGTTTCTTACAATGATTGTACAGCAACAGGAGTGAACTGCACTGCACGGCGCTTCAATATTATTTGTATCTGCGTATGTATACATTCGTCTAATAACATTATGAACATGTTTCAGGGTTGAGTAGGTTAGGGCTGCCATTAAACAATATTTTGTAAAAGGAGACTGTCTTTTTTTGTCCTTTATCCTTTGTATCATTGTTCATTATTATTATTTTCCATCCGCTAATGGATTCAGACAGAACAGGGTGCACAGATTAAATTCAGCCCTAAAGCATTTTTCTTTCAGGTTGGAGTTTCAGGTTGTCAAGTCCTGTCAGTGCTACTGTGCTTTTGTCAAACAGCTCTAATTTTGAATACAATTCAGACAGGATAAAGTATGTGGACATGCAGTACTCTGCAATAATCAACCTGGTTTTTTTATTATTATTTCAAATATTACTTTTTCCAACAGAAATAAACCTTGCAGATTTTTTTTTCAGACAAAAAACATAATGAAGTTGCTTATATTTTGCAGCACATACTTTTTAGGAGTTCACTTAAAAAGCAAGCAAGCAAATAAATAAATATATAAAATTAAGAACCAAGTCACCTCATTCATTCCCAGATATGTCTTATACGCCTGTACTTGGAAAAGATAAAACACTGGGTGTGGATTTTGAGAATCTCCCACAGGAAATGATAGTGACCTGCTTTACCAAGGTTACAATGATGGGAGGAGCAGATATCCTGAGATCCGCAGCAGGTGTGGAGGGTGCAGGAGGAGGTCTGAACCACTGTGATATGTGTGAGTGCTTTTTTAGAAGGACTTCACTTAAAATGTAAGCAAGCAAAGAAATAAATTAATTAAAAAAAATTTAGTTCTTAATGGTACTTTTCCCCAGATACCATTTCTAAAAAAGATATTAGCTGGTTTTTACTGAGTGTCTTGGAGAATCCAAAGGGACTGATATCCAGGTGTAATACTATCCTACCTTTTCATGTGAAACTGTTCACACTGAATAGGATTAATACAATGCAGAAACTGTAGCAGAAAAATTGCAGTATATGTATTAGTTTTTACATGCGTAATGAAATGGTAACCTATTGTAATCTATTTTTGTATTATATATGTATGTATTATTATTAATATGGATTTTTTTTTCCATCAGTCGGGATGCTGAGATATCTTTCAAAGCAACTAGTTTGCACATTTTAACATGAATTCCACCATTAAGCACAAGAGGGCACTGCCAGTATATAAGAAAAAAAATACTTTTACTTTTTGCATGGTTTGTAAAGACTTCCACCAGTTCAGAACATATAAATAATCAACAGAAAAATAAATCTATATAATGAAGCAATACATCCACAATGTACAGTATGACACATGCTGTTTACTCAGTATACAGTGAAGAAATTCTGCCCTAATGACTGGAAGGTTGAGAGTTCAAATTCCTGGACTATCAGAGAGGTCTCTAAGTTAACCTTTAATTGTCCTTAAACCTCTGTGCTTTGTCAGTGGTCACATACTTATTTGAACAACAAATGCTGATGAACTCCACCTGCCCTAATCTTCATCAGAATGTAACATCATACACCAGATATTGAGTCTGAGAACAAGGGAGAAATCTCATGCAAACTGTTTTCCTTGAACTGGTTCATTCCCATATATGTCTTAAGGGCTTGTCTTGTGGAAAAGATAAGACACTGGGCTTGGATTTGGAGAACTCCAGCATGCTTTCTGGAAACGATAGTGACCTGCTTTACTAAGTGCACAATGCACTTAATGAAGGGAGGAGCAGATATCCTGACATCCACAGCAGGTGTGGAGGGTGATGGGGGTGGGGGTGGGAGTGGGGTGTACTAACCACACTGATGTGAGTGAGTGCTTTTTAGGAGGACTTCACTTCCCACGTTTCCTCACGGACGGGTGGTAACAGGAAGGCAATAGTCATTTCCGTCCATTGCCAGTCTGTAAGGGGGCAAAGGTCACCGCTGTCATATGCATGATTGTATGTAACTTTCTCCACTACTTAGATACACTCATGGTGGCTTGTTTAGGCTGAAAACAGAACTGGAGCACTGTAATGTTGAGTTAGCTATTTCATTAGTTCGACCAGTCGAAAAGCATCTGGATATCTTTCATTGAAAATCCAGGATACTTTTTTTTAGCCTCATTGTGTTTTGAATTGTATGTAGGTAGATCTTAAAGCAATTTAAAAAATACGTATTTAAATGTAGTCAATACAACACACACAAAAAGGACTTTTTATGTAATGTAATGTTAAACATGGGGTTCATGTTCAAACACTTCTATCAGCTTCTATAAATGTGATTTTAGTGCCCATGATACACACACAGACACGCACACACACTGGTTGGTAGATGCACTTTATTCGCAAACCATCCTGCCTGCAAAGACCAGCACAGAGGAAGGAGAGGTGGTAGAAAGATGACAAAAGGGTGACATTTCCAAAAGAAAACCACCGTACAAAAATTCCAGATCAATATATACAGCATATTTACAAAACTGGTATTTACATCCAAGTATAAAAAAATCATACATCTCTTACAGCTGCAACATGACAGGCAATATAAAATACAATAAAGTCATAATCTCTAGAACATGTGTGGCACTCTTTTGGACAGCCTTGACAACCTTTTTGCTTTTTTTTATTCATTTAGTGGTGCGTATCTCCTCTTCCTCACATTGTTCTCTCTGGAGAAGAAAAAAATAATAAAGGTGTTCCAAAACATACCCATGTGCACGGCTGTGTGGGATTCGGTCGCTGAAAACTTCACGTTCACAATCATACATGCATACACATACACACAGTCGCTGATGTGTAGAAATACAGATGGCACTTGTGTAAACACACATCAAATACAGATAAATAACCATGATTCAAAATGAGAGTCACAGGCCTCAAAAAGATCTCGCTCCCTTTTGACCTCTGACTGTTTGGCCTTTATATGCATTTACATACTAGACCTGACAGCAGCAATGTCTGCAACTCTAGCTTGGAGTGCAATTTCTTTCCTAGACAGAGATTTCATTCCTTTCTGACCTTTTCTCAGGTTTTGGGTCATAGTCCTGCAGCAGGATGCTGCTCTAGAGTAATCAGGAGTAGGTCAGGACAAGGTCATGCCTCCACTTCCTGGTTCTCGGAGTAGTGGAAGCGATTCAGTTTCTCGCGCTCACGGTTGCAGATGTCAAGTTTGGGTACTAGGTTGGGTTTGAGAACCAAAGGTTGATCTGGTTTCTGGTTGGGATCCGGAACCTGCGATATTGGTCGGGTCAGCTCGATCTCTTCCAGCTGCAGTATTGGACGTGCGGAACCGCACAAAATAGTTTGTGTCTGAGTTTGTCCAGGACCGAGTAGTGCTGTAGTAGGTTCTACGTTGCGGATGAGAGTGCAGAATTGGCGCTGGTTGTTGATGCCGGCTTCCGGGGATGTGGTGCTCGGCTGTTGCTTAGGACGCTGGCGACGGTGCAGACGAGATAGGAGAAGAGCGCATGCGGAGCACCCAACAGCTACCAACAAGGCCAGAGTACCCAGTAACACCATATACACAGTGAACATTCCACTTGCTGTATCTGATATAACAATGCAGAGAAGATAAAGCAATAATGTTATAGAAAATCACAGAGCATTTTTACATCACTTTATCCATATCTTTATAGGGCTCTAACCTTGACAATGTGGCCCATGGCACAATTCCTTCAGGCTCAGGCACTCGTTTCCAAAGTAACCCTCTGGACAGCCACACATGTAACCACTCTCTGTGCTGTGACATGGCATCCCCTTTTGACAGGGGTTGGGATTGCAAGGATCTAACGTTGTCTGCGAAACAAAACGATAAGAAAATATTTTGTAAGACTTGAAAAACTGCAGAAAGGTCCAGGCAGGTTATGCACACCAGCTGCATACCTCACAATAAGTTCCAGTATATCCTGGTGGGCAATTGCAGACTATGCTTTCTTCATCCTTCTGCCCTTCACACTGTCCTCCGTGCAGACAGGGGGCGCTGTCACACATTCCCACTACTGTCTGGCAAAGTTTACCAGTGAAGCCCGGCAAACATACACAATGTGAGTCCTGTAGTTAACAAAATATTGGTTTTGAGGTACAGAGAAGGAGATCCATGTACCACACACACACACACACACACACAATAAAAACCTCACCGTTTTAAGGTTGCTGATTTGACCATTTGGTTCACAGGCACTGGCATGAACCAGGCACTGCTGAGGTTGAGCTTGCAATACTAAATGTTTCTGATGGGAGCCTTATCACATGACCAAGCGTACACACCACTTTAATAACATGTATTTTAGTTATGACGTAGTTACGCCAAAGACAGTCTGGCATGGCCAGCAGAACTGCTATATACAACACGATTATATTCAACTTCTAACATGAAACTCGTCTATATGTGAACGACTGTCAGTTTAAAAAACTATAGGATTGTTATTTTACATATCGTATATATAACGGCTGCTGCAGTGTGGTGACAATGCAGACCGGTGAAAATCACTCAGAAACTGTCTATTCTATTATCACAGGATAAAGAAATGACTCAAAAGTGAATACTGAATGTACCTCACAGCGCCCTCCATTCAGGCACAAACCCTGGCAGCTGTTGTTCCCTGTAGAGTTAATGATATTTAACACAGTCAGTAGACAGTAGCGTACAGAGATACAGACACACAGTCATCTTAACTAATTAATTTCTTTATTGTTTTTTTGTTTTTTTTTTTACAAGAGGGCGCAGCATTAAAATGACATTGTTTAATGACAGCATATCTAATAGTACTTAACACTTCGTAAACCAACAGGCCAAAGCATTTACATTTGTTAAATTCCCAAATTATTACTAGACCATATAATATTATATGACTGAGGCACTATTGTCAGAGCTGCTGTTAAAGCACATTAATCAACAGTTCCTGACCAGTGTAATTTAAGAATTTAACTGTTATATTGGTGGCCATTAAAGATGAAAATTGCAGTGTGTATAACGTTTACTTACTTGTGTCGCAGTTTAGCCCCACCCATCCAGGAAGGCAGTCACACAGATATCCGCCGATCAGGTTTCGGCAGGAGCGAGCATTGACACAGATGCTTGTCTCACACTCGTTCAAGTCTGAGAAGGAAACAGAAAGAAATATATATATATATATATATATTAGGGCTGTCAAACGATTACATTTTTTAATCGCAATTTTTTTAATCTATGTAAATGAATAAGGCTTTAAAGTGAAATGTTACAATTAAAATGGTGAACACATGTTATACTAAA
>JAOVVF010000032.1:4712750-4732415 GCA_028565595.1 Duopalatinus emarginatus | reverse complement strand
GAGTTAGGTGCCTTGCTCAAGGGCACCTCAGTCGTATCTTGCCCTGGGTGGGGATCGAACCCACAACCTTCCGGTCACAAGACCGGTTCCCTAACCACTAGGACACGGCTGCCCTGTAAGTGAGTCGTCGTCTAACTAAAGCGTCTCAATAAGCTGCCTTCTAAAGTTCGAGGTCATTTACAATCCTCTGTACTTCAACAGCTGCCTAGATAGGCAGTAGGCAGGACGGCAACTTACCTAGGTTTTGAGACACACTCTTGATAATACCTATTTTCATAAATGTGCATTTGTCGACTGATTTTATATGTTTTATCTAACATATGACCTGACACACTTACACCCAAAAAAAAAACTGCCTAGGATCAGTTCGCCAGTCAAAATTAAACAGTTCTGAATTTCCTTGGTGAATTAGCCTATACTCCACCCAGACTGGTCAAGGTCTTTAACACACTTCCTTTGTTTTTAAACAGATAAAGAAGTGAACTGAGACTTCAAGCAGACGAAACACATACTCGCTGCAAAGTGGCGGAAAAATCGAATCGCTCTGTCCAAATGGGCAGGCTCAATCCTCATCCCATCTGTAAGCCCTGTCTCTATCTGTACAATCATCTTACCTTATCCATCTCAGTCTTTCCCCCCTCTAGTTATTCTACCCCCTCACACAACCGGTCTCTCATGCCTCTCTTCTGTCTCTGTATCCTCCCTTGTGGCAGCTATTTCCTACCCTTCTATGCTGTTCTTTTTTCTTTTATTCTTTCTTGATATCAATACCACTCCTTTCTTTTCTATCCACTCGTCCCCAGGGATCGCAGACATTGGGAACATGGCTCCTGTCTTTCTTTCGCTCTTGTTTTTTTTTTTTTTTTTTTTGCTCAACCTCTCCATCGCTCCTTTCTTCTCTTTCTCGTTGGAGCTGGAAACTAGCTACGGCTCTATTCTTTGTGCCATAAGTCCTTTTTTCCTTTTCATCTCTCATTTTCTGAGATGAGATGGGGAGGTGAAGACACACACAGTTACACACACACACACACACTTTCGACTAATAAGCTCCACAGAGAGGCAGAGGGTCAGATCAGGTGCCACTTAGATGATATTGCCCTTAAGACTCTCAATAGCACGTACACAGTCCAAGAAAACAGTCTGATAATGATACGCACAATATACAATCTCAGTATAACACACCACCGTGTCCTGTTGATGCAGAAGCACTGTAGACTTTAATAATACTGCAGTTTAAATTATAGTAAATTATCGTACACTTATCGTTGGTGAAATAATTATGATTAACAGTAATAGCTTTATGGAAAATAAATTACAGCTTATCACGTCTGAATATTCTAGATGCTCGCACTACAGCCTGTATTTTATCTGACGGTGATTAAGTATCAGTCTAATCAAGCTATTAATGTTAGTTAATCATTCATAAGTATGCCCTTTTTAATTCACCCCTTCAGGAGACACTGTATTATGAGAAGACATCTGTAACATCGTATTGTGAAGTAATAACAAACCCGGTGGGTTTAAAAAAAATATTAATATTCATTTAAACTTTGATATATTTTCCATTTTGACAATTCTCTGGAAAGCAGGCAAGTGTGTTTTGTCTGGCTCGATGTAACAATTTTGTGGTTTAATTACATATTAATTAAAAACATGCTTGAAAAGTAAACACCTACATATAAATATTGGGTGGAGACTTTTCAGGTTACACATTTGTCTGTGCATAATTCATCTGTAGGTGCTTTTCCGTAAATTAATTGTACACTGAAGTGCCAGAAAAACTGCCACATACTGGTGTTGGCTCCATAATGGTATATGGTTTGTTGAGCTGGCATTCCACAGATCCCCTGCTACATCTACAAACATCTCTGACATGGACGTGATGTGTGCCTACTTTCTGACATTCATGTCCTGCATTCATTCTGATGGGTTTGGCCTCTTCCAACAGGGCAGTGCACCACCACACACGTCTAAAGACGCCAAGTTATAGTTAGAGGAACACTTATCTGAGATTGGGGTTTTGCAATTCCCACCTAAGTCACTTGATCTCAACATCATAGATGCCATGCCAAGCCAATGCGTTGTGGAACACAGAAATCCTAAACCTTGGAATACAACAGAATTGTGGACTGTTCTACAGGAATATGTTTGTGGAGCTTGTGGAGCCCATGCCCTGTGGGATACTTAGATAAATTGAAAGGAATCAATGAAGCAATTGTAAACTGATGAATAGTAAAAGAATGGGCAAGCATGTGGTGTGTACAAAGAAATTTTATAGGCTAACAAGGTAATTTCCCCATCCACATCATCAACATAGGAAGTCATGGCTCAAGATCAAGAAACTGGTCTTGTGACCAAATTGTTTCCTTATGAATCGTCAAATTTTAACTTTTTTCATAACAATCAGGTTTTAGTTTATTGGGAAAACATGAAATGAGCACAAAGCACTAGTAAAAAAATAATATAATGCTTGTAAACGTGCAAATATAAGGATATTTTCTAAAGAAATTAATTGCCAAATTTCTAATGTAAACAACTTGGCTATTTTAGGACATTCACTGGTACACAATGTCCCAGTGTGACATCCCAACAGTCAAGTCACACAAGCAACTTCTCTTCTTTTTCTTCCTCCAAAGCAGGCAAACAACTTCTCATAACCAGTGTTAAACCACTCTGTATGTAATATCTAAGACTGCTAAGACCATTGATATTACATCATTTGGGCACTAATATCACTCCATGAAGATATGGTTCACTAAGGTTACATTAGAAGTACACGTCTGGGATGAATTAAAACATCATGTGCTATGTCTTCTTATTTTCTATGACTGTTGGACCCGCAAATGCTCTTGTGACTGACTGAGACCCCACAGGCAAAGAAAATCTAGTCAAAAACCTTCCTTCCTTCCTTCCTTTTGGGCAAATTGTGTATAAAAAAATCTTGTGAGCAACACCTAAAAGAACTGGTGGCATCCATAGTAATAACTGGACAGCTCCACCAAAGGACACTACACACACACACACTGTTAAGGAATTTGGGGTAGGACAGTAAGACTCGGTGGTGCCTCATCTCTCTTTGTGACTCCCGTCCCAATGGAGCTGCTGAATACCTGCACTGTCTTCCCATTGTTCCACTGTGGCATACTGTCCCATTCCTACTCCTAAAACCTGGACACATCAAACGCAGGGCCTAGATAGGCCATCACTCTACATCCTCTTTCTTCCTCTTCTGCCATCCTTGGCCAGGGTCATTCCGTACATACCTGTGTTTCAGCACTTTCACTCCCTTTCTGTCTCATGGAACTGCATCACAGGGAACATTAAACACTGCAGAACGAGCATTACTGTCCAGCCTGAGACGGTGGACAAAATGACCAATTATGATGCAACTTACAATATTTTCACATCAGGTTATAAATCCTGTCTCAAACCAGTTAACACTGTTTCACAGTTCACTGATCAAAAATTATCATTAGGCAAACTGTCCATAAATAGAATAAATAGAGAAAGTGCCAGAAATAGTGGTTGTAATCTCAGTTCAACTTTAATTCAATTAAAGTTTTAACAAGTTCTCATTCCAATTCCAAGTTCTCAGTTCCAATCCTTAAAAGAGTACTGATTTCCAAAGTGAAACAGAAAAGACGTGCTGCTCAGCAATCCATTAAAACTGACCAATTAAACACAACACAAGAGCCACTGAAAAAAAATCCATTTTTGAAGTCAGTACCCACAAAGAGAGTGTATAAATGCTCAAAGGTATGCTTTAGCACCATTATTTACCCGGAAAATGGAGTGCAGTTAACCTAATTTTTATAATTAGACCTTAAGGCAAGACATTACAGGTAAGTAAAAAAAACACCCTACAGATATTAAGCTCATTAGTGTTAGATGATAGGCTTATGGGTACTTTTCCACAAACTGTAACTGTTTTTGTGGACTTGAACATTGAAAAATGTTTGTTGGAAAATTAGATACAACATACTGTTATATAATAAACAATTAAATAGTAATAATAATAGCAATAATAATAATAAAAAAATAACAATAAAATCTAACATAAATCCAACAGTGATTAAAAAATTCCTGTGTATATCTGTATAATCACAGACAGGAATAAACATGAAGATTACTTAAATAACATTACAGGTCACCATAAAACTGAGATTTTAGTTATGAACTTGAGGAAATAAAAATATAGTGTGGATTAAAGCCTGCCCATCTCTCTTCACTCAGTGACACCAAAAGGCCTGGAAGACCAAGCAAGACAAACTGTAGAATCTTTTTCTTGTTTAAGAAAACCCCTCTCAATATCTGGACAAGTCAAGAACACTCTGAAAGAGGTACATGTATCATTGTCATGTTTACAATCAAGAGACAGCTTTATGAATGTAAATACAGTGGGTTTACCCAAAGACGAAAACCACAGTTATGAGAACAGAATGGTCAAATTAGACTTGCTAAAAAAATTCAAGCCTGCCTAGTTCTGATACAAGTTTAACTTGTACCAAAATGGTGGTTTAAGAGTATGGAGAAAGAAAATAATGGATCATGTTGCAAAGCACACAAAATCATCTGTCAAACATGGTAGAGGCGGTGTTAGGGCATGGGCATGTATGGATGCCAGTGGAACTGAGTCACTGCTGTTTATTGATGATGTGACGGCTGGTAGATGTAACATTATGAATTCTGAAGTATAAGGAGTCACACTAGAAAAAAACTAGAAAAAAACACGGGAAAGCAACTCATGATTTTATGCATCCAAGTATTTACTATAATTTTATTATTCATAATTAGGTTCGTTTGTTACTTTTTAGATTTTAGAAAAACAGAAAGTCTGTGTTTCATCTAATCTTTACACACAGCATGTAATAAATGGGCAAACAATATATTTTATTTTTCCCAGAACTGAGAACATAGAAAGAGAACAGAAGATAACTTGTTCATTTCTCAATCACAACAGAAGGACAGTTGTTGGAACAGTCTGTAAATATCTATTCAAAACAGCTATTTATTTTACACCTGGTACTACTGATTGGAAGGTCAGCGGTTTGAGCCTCAACATTAGGCCTGAGCAAGGCAGGTACTGAGAAGTGCACCCTTAGTGCAAGTACAAAGCCTGGTTAATGGCAGGGTTGAGTCAAAAAGGGCAACTGGCCAGATCAAAATGAGGACTCGATAACCCCAAGGACAGAAGCAGCTGAAGGGAAAAAAAAAACCCTGAATAATTTATCATTTCAGAGATTGTACTACTTTGTAAGATGGAAGAATTTGTATGAATGCTGCCTTCATTTCAAGTTCAATAAATCAACAGATCTATTGTTTAAAGAACTTCACAAATAAAATGCAATTAAATATATAATTAAATATAGGTTTAAGTTGAGGGAGATGTTAGCATTCCTACCTTTTTAATTACTAAATTTATATGAAATCAAACCAAATTCATCCACATCTCTCTATTGTTTGCATCTCTCATGGAATCAGGTTTTTAATGTATGTCTCCTGTGTTGATAACGATACTGTTCAGTGTTATAGACTGAGTGACTATATTATACATGAGTATTTCGTTTTTTCTGGGGTTTTTTTCTCAATACAGAGAAATATTAAAGATGCTCTTTGGTAGTTGCCTGTATGCTATAATATGATATTGTTTGAAAATAGCTGCAACTTTGAGGGCACATTTACCTAAATTTAAAAAATTTACACATTTACAAAATTACCTTATGTTATTTTGTGTGTCAACCTATGAGCAATTGGTGTAACTGGTCCTTTCTTTTACTTGATGGCTCTCTTAAATTACATAGCAGTGCCCATAGGACAACCTGCAGCATGTATTTAAAATAAGCCATACATCATACATCTCCGCAGCTATCATAAATACTAAAAAGATGCATCTGCAGTCATATTTCCCCCGCTCATGGGGATAAAAGTGCTGACCAAAGATTACTATTTGTCTGTCCCACCTTGATAAACTGCATTACCCAGGTATTATCAGCTCAGAAGCTTGTCCTTCTGCAAACTGATACAGCAGCTCTGTGCTTTTTACAGAGCCCCACAGAGCAACAAACTGCAGAACAGTACAAGGGAAGACTGCAGTGTTCTCACGCCCTCAGGACCGGGCCAGGCATGAGCACACACAGCAGTAAGCTCCAGAACATACACACATTCTCTCAGCTCAAAGGTTTGTCTCAGTCAGGATCTGACCTCCTCACTGAAAAAGCACAGGCTCAAACCTGAAGACCTGGACCTGGGCTGGAGTGGCTGGCGGCAACAATAAAGCCAGGTTTCTCAGAAAGTGTACATGCTCTTTGGGGGAGCGTGTACGGTCAGGTCATTCACACAACACAGCAGATCCCTATGGAGACTCATGACAACATTTACTACAGTCACCCGGACAATGCAGCAAGACTGCACAAGACATATTCCTCACATTGCCATTAATGGTAACTAGGTATGACATACTGGATAAGATGTCTGGGTGGCATAATATGTTCAGGATCTCAAATTCCGTTCAGACAGTGGAATCGCTGGGAGTCAGATTCTTGTATATCTGATAGAACAAAATGATATGGGGAGGATCTGCATACAAGGAAAGTCACTGCAATACCTCTAGGCTACCAATTCCACACCCATTGGAAATGACTGGATATTTTTTAGTCACCATTTCCTTTTCACATCAAGATAACGGTCAGGATTTTGCCTCAGTCTTATATTTCGGTGACATAAATGTTGTGACATGGTGAAGATTCATCTGTTGGACAATGGCAACAGAATCACTGGAGGTCTCTGAAACACCCCAGGTCACCTTATATTTTAAATCCAAATCTTAAATCTGTCAGTCTGCTTTAAGAAAATTACACAACACCCCACACAGCCATTGTTAGGCAACTGATTGACTGAAATTCTCCTTTCACTTGTCTCTAATTAAATTCCATGCACAGACCAGTCTTCATTTTAATGCAGAATAAATTCACAGCACAAATCAGGCAACACCGCCCATACAAGCAACAAGTGCAACAAAGAAACCAATGAACAACAGGTGGCCCTGAAAACAGCCCTCATTCACAATGTTTCCAAGCGCATTAAAAGAAAGCGGTGGTAAATGTGATACAGACAGCTCGCACCGTCAGCACTTACTCTCTCCAGAGAGCAGCACCGATAGATAAAGTCCAGTCTGGGATAAGAAGCAGCCGAAAATAGTGCGTAAGGCACCGGGCTTAGTGCTTACCAGAGCCTGGGAAGCGAGCGCAAGAAGGAAAAATGCGGTCCTCCGGTGTCCCCGGTCCATCAAACCGTCTCTGTCTCGGGTCATCTTCAGTCCTCAGTTACTCTGTGTCGACTCTAAAACACCGGACCATGGCTCTGAACTTGGTTTAACATTAATAATACTAATAATAATGCAGTAGCAGTGCGCAGTGAAGGTGAGAAGACAGTGAGTGGTCCACCTGGACGCGTTTGTGTCCCCGGTTTCTACACACGCACTCAGTCACTCACTCCCACTCCCACACGTTGCCCCCTCCTCTTAGACCTCCTCCTTCTCTCCACCTGCTGCCGTTAAGAAGCTTTGGATGCCGGTGTCTCACTGACTTCAGCCCTCATCCTCTTTAGTCTCCCGCTGAATCGTTGAGTTGAGCGCCGAAGCGCACCGGAGCGCGTTAAGAAGGGCGGGACGGGAGCGCGTGCGACCGAAAGAGAGAGTGGTGTGGAAAACTAGCGAGGGGAAAGCCTGTGTCCAGAGGTTGCCAGATCTAGTTCGAGTTTCCAATTATCTAGGAAAAGCATATATTTGTGGCCGAGGAGAGGGAATGGAGACGTGCGCAAAGGTGAAATTTATTATGGCAGAAGAGAAGGTGGAGCGGCTGGAGAAATTTTAGGGCGAACCCTAAACGTGGTCGAGTACTTAACCTCACCACAGTGCTGCTGAATTAGCAACACGTTCATTAATTTTCCCTAAAAGCAGCCCCGACAATAGTGTCAGCTGTAAATGCGCAAAATCAAAACGCCCTTGTAGTATGGTTTCTATGGTAACAACCCAGTCTCAGTAATTCGATATCATGAATTAAAAAGTGCTATTATTTAATAGAGAAACACACTACCCAGACAGAATACAGATGTGGTCCACATCTGGCCATGATATGACACTGCTGGTTCATTACCCACATTGGCAAACTGCATGTTAGCCAAAAATTGGCCCACAAATTAAAAATGCTAGTATGGCCCACGTGTCTCAAAACATATCCAAGCCACTTCAGGCGTGTGAATTGCACAGTTGGGACAGTTTCTGTCAGTGGTTTAAAGGTGGCTGAGATGTGGCACTTGTATTTACATGTACATACACCTTGATGGCATTTAGCAGAGGTACAACATACAAAAGTCATTATCTTGGAACATCCTGACCTAGTGCTGGTAGAGCAGAATTCAAAGTGGTATAAAAGAAATAAACACAATTTAAAACACTGCATTTTGAAATGCATCAACTTTAGGCTGGTAACGTTGGCTCTGCTAGTTACCCGGGCATATGACCCTACCATATCACTGATGACTTTCCTATAAGAAAAACCCCCAAGTCTTTTAATATATGTATAACTGCTACCAAACAATACAAGTGAGTCAGTCATTATCTTATCCGCTTACTCCAAGATTGTCTGGAGCCCACCCAGAATCACTGGGCGCAATGCAGGAACACCTCCTGTACAGGCAACAATTCATTGCAGGGTACCACACTCACACACCCACACCCAGGGACACAGGGAAAAAACACCAAACTCCTCACAGACAGAGACCAGAGCGAGGTTCGCACCCACAACCCCTGAACTCTGGAGCTGTGACAGAAATCAAGACATTTGTTTTTGTTTCTAGATCCATGTTTAAACACATTAAGCCATATTAAGCCATTTATTAGCTTATAATCACTTTAGAATAGGAAATAAAGCTTAATGTGAAATTCTGTGCTGTATGTATGGGGTTATTCTGTTTATCATAAACAGAATGTTATGACCAATAAAGTGTGGGCAAAATGTGTTTTTTAAGTTGTATAAGCCACATTTAGCAGTTTCCTTATATGTTTACACAGGTAAACTCAATGCTGTGTTTTATTGTAAATACTGTTTAGTTAAATACAGTGGATAGTCTAAATGGGTGTGACAGATTTGGTGTCTCTTAGTTGCTAGTTTAGTACATTAAGGCACACCTTTTATAGCATTAAGTGTATTGAGTTAGATTTGTTTTTTACAATTTATATTTTTAGGTCAATGAAAACAATCCAGACTTCAGACTTTCAGAAATGCCCAACCTGGCAACACTATTTGTCCCCAGTTTATTATTTTACATTTCTGTTGGTTTCTTCTAGGAATGGCTGTGTATGGTGTTTTTTTTTATCCTGTTACAGACTACTTTCCTTTCAACAGTTATAGTGAACAGAAGTCATCACATCCTGACAGAGGTTTGAGCCTGGTTTTCCCCTATTTAGTCACAGGAATAACAAAAGTATCAACATGACATCAGGGCAAATTAGTTCATGTTTTTTGTTAGTAGATTTTATATTAAACCACACCATTTATCACCAACTTAGTCTTAGTCTATATCTAATACTGCAACATTTTCATTATGTACATGAAGAATAATATTATAGTCTGCTGACACATAACATTACAGAGCTTTATTTTATGCATACAAACATGATATGGAAAAAGGGCTTTTTGTTACACAGACTGGCAGTGGAGTTGGTCAGTACTATAGAAACAATACACAGAATATCTTCAAAAGCTCAATCAGTCATTCTCTTATCCGCTTTGTCTGCCAGGGTTGTGATTTTGTTTGGAGCCAACCTGGAATCATTAGGCACAGGGCAGGAATATCCCAGTACAGGGCGCAAATGCATCACAGCATATCACACACCCATACCCATTCACTCACACTATCACATCCAGGGCAACTTATAACATCCAATTCACCTACTATTTGTGTTTTTCAGCAAGTAGAGGAAACCGGAGCATCTGGCGAAAACCCACACAGCCACGGAGAGAACACAACGACAGAGACCAGAGCGAGGATCGAACCCACAACCCCAGATCTCTAAAGCAGTATAGCATACACACTACCTACGGTGCTTAACACACACACACAATGATTTCAAGTACTTCACATCGATTTTTGTTGACTATGCACCGAATTGTCCTTTCATCTACTAAATTAGCAGCTCAATTCTCAATAGGCTTCATCATAAATCTGTAATAATCTACCTTTTACACCTGCTTTAATCTTACATACAGCTTTATTGATCCAGTTCCCAACTCAAAGACCACAAAGCCACATATGCACACTTAAGGAAGAATTTGGTTGCTGCGTCAAACACTGCAGGAGATCCTCAGAAAGACCAGCAAGTCCATTCAGGTTGGGTTAATCAGTGAGCATGACAGCACTGACTCACTTAGCACCAGACACGCATTAACCAGCATACATCAGATTGAAGCATTATGGACCTTATGCTGGTCTGAGCAGTGTTATATTTCTGCAGGGTCACAAGACAAAGAAATAAAGCTTGGCTCTCCAGGCTGTAATTGTGGGGAAACCCGTCTAAAAGAGGATACGGATTGTTACACGGACGTTCCGCTAACTGGTGGCTGAGTAATTCTGGAGAAGTGCATAGCTTACTGAGAAACAGAAATACTCTGCCAGCTGCAGTACTCCTGACATCCAGTCATGTGAAACACACTGCATCTACTGGGATGTTTTTGGGACGTATACATACACCAAGCTCATGCACCAGTCAAACCGAGGACAAGCTTTAAAGTTCATCTGAAACCGTATTATATCTCCAGTCAGTCAGTCATTTCTCTTGTATGCTTAGTCTGTCAGGGTCGCTGTCTGTCTGGAGCTCACCCGGAATTATTGGGAGCAGGCCAGGATTAACCCCAGGACAGGGCACCAATCTATGGCAGGGCTACACACACTCACACCCAGGGCAATTTAGTCCCAAAGTCCTCACAGACAGAGGCCAGAATGAGGATTGACCCCACAACCCCAGATCCCTGGAACAATGCAGCTCACACACTACATGCGGCGTCACCGTGCCACCCAATTATATCTCCAGTGGATTGATATTTATATATGTGTAATTTAATATGAAACTCAATTAGTGACTCAGACCTTTCTACTTCCTTCAGAGCAGCAACAGTCAGTGATAAAAGTAATCCTGTAATGTGAATATAACCACTGGAATTAATTCTTATGCTTCAGTGCACATTTTAATCTTATAACTGACACGGAAAGACTTCCATCTGAAACACCTCCGTCTTCGTGCCATTTATTAACATGTGAACTAGATTACAAAGCATATGTACTGCAGGACTGAAATTACATGAAACCAGAGTGTAATAAATAGCACTTAGGCCACCGTGCTGTTCGAAGCTGACTAATCTGAAGGTGAGGATTAATTTTCTGTGAAAGCAGCTCTGACCACAAGGTAAATCACAGGTTTAGATTATAATGAGCTGGTTCTAATACGTTACCATTCCTAGAGTAACAGTTTATTCATCAGGGACTTACATAATCCAGAGTTAACAATAAACGGATTAAAAACATGTTATTTACCTTTGATATGGTGAAGCTTTCTCTAGGGAGATGTTTAGCTAACATTTGCAGAATGAGTCTCAGGTATCAGCATCACTTTACTGCCATATATGAGTCCGAAGACTTTCTTGGTAACATCACAAAGTGATTTTTTTTTTTTGCCATATTAAGGTCGAGAGAGAGAAAAATAGGCAGATGAAAGCTAATTATGACTGTTACAATAGAAGAAAATGTTTAGTTGATGCCCCACAACATTAATGCAATTATAAAAGGATAAACATCATGACCTGCCTTAGACTGATAAATTAAACATTGCAATCAGTGGCATATTTCTGTAGTTTTGGAGGAATAAAACACTTTAGGACATGCTGTTCTAAAAATCTAACAGTAGTTCTGCTTCACATCGGATGTTTTATATCTGCCTGTTGATAATTTTCCTATAACACCACATCCTGGCATGTTTTATTCCTTACCCAAAGCACTGAGGTAAGGAATAATAAAATAAAATAACGCACACGCAGAATACACACCCACGTTTTAATTCATTGTGGCCAATCAATGCGAAAACATTTTTCCACTGAGCACATCCTGTCTGTGGTTAATAACAGTCAGACGCATAATACCCACTGTACAATGCCACTACTTTCTGCTGTAAATAAAACAATTTTATTGAGATCAAATTACTCCCCTCATCCTCTTTTCCTCCTCCCCTTCTTCCCCTCATTGGGATGGACTCGTAGCTGGTGTTTTCAGCCCTGGCAACCAGGCCGTTTCCCAAAGCAGAAACAGAGGACTCTTCAGCCCTTTACCCTCATTAGCATCTCATGACCCTGACCCTGGGGCCATGGACTGAATATCAATCACTTCTTCTTCCCACTTACAGCACAGAGGAGGCAGCTCTCTGATTTAATAGCTGACCCACACATCATAAGAAAAGGACATTTCATTTCAGTTAGCTGGCATCTAGGATACTACAAGGCCATTATTTGATTTGATATCCTATACTGTATACTGCACGCTCATAAAGAGAATAGCCAGAAATCTGGGATTTGACCTTTCAAAGTTGTGCTTTATGACTGGTGCCATCTGCTGGGGATAAAAATATATAGCAGTATATACAGCATATGTACGTCAAGCTACCATCCTGAATACTATAATTTCTTGTTTCAGATTTAAAACAATGCTCTCAAATGTAGTGAAAGTTTAAGGCAGAGGTGCAAGAATTTTTCTTAACGCAAAACTACGCAATATTATCGTGTTTGGTACCACAGGGACCAAAAAAAATAAAATAATAGTACGAGGGTGATCAGGTCTTTAGGGCTTCCAATGATCTTTACTGTATGGAGCCTTTGAGAAATGAACCAGACTGATTCCATGTATGAAAGGGCACAAAATGAGCTGTGAGCCAGCGAATCAAAGAGGGCAGTGTTGGTGGTGAAGGGTCACCAGGCTTCCTGCCAACACCATGGAACAGACGTGTACGTATTGCGTGGTGGGCCAGACATTAAGGTCGGCATTTTCTCAAGACAAAACAGTGTGAGGAGGCAGCAAAAGAAAGCTTTTCATGCCCATGCATTTAGACTGACTGTAGAATAATTGTTGGCCATGGTAGGCTCATTTGAAACATTTGGAGGCTTATATGAACCCTAAACTCTAAATTACCTCGCGTATAAAGTAGCCTGAGGACATACATAGGCCGTGTTTTACATAGACCATGGCCAAAGGAGTTCTTGATGTGGGGAGGTTCCACTTCAAGGCTGGCAGCACAAGAGTAGTTAGCACATGACCCTGCTCTGCTGCAGACGGTCTGGGACACACTTTTAGCTGGCCAGCACTTCAAAAAAAAGCAGACAAGGACATAAACAAGCAACAAGGACTGGCACTCGCTGTTATAACCTCAAATACATGGACAGGGCCGAGTTCTCTGTGAAGTGGCGATGCTGGAGTTTTAGAACAGGCTATTGCAATAAGAAACGTCAATTTAAAAAAAAAAAAAAAAAAAAAAAAAAAAAAAATTGTCCTGAAAATCCAGTAAGTGAAAAGGTTAGGGAGAGAATGATGTGGTTAGTCTGGAGTCTAGACAGTGTACGGATAGAGGGATATTGATCTTATTCTCCTGTGGCCTTTTTGACAACACTGATGTACCCCAAACTGATTTGTTTCAAACCAGCACTTAAGCAACAAACAGGAAGATGTATTACATTTGAAAATGGTGGGCGATTCAAACCAAAAGGATCTTATTAGAACACACACACACATGCATTAAATCACTGTGTAAAATCTGTTTTCACATTAGGTTCATATATTCTAAAAATGGCAACAAATATAATCCAGTAAAACAAAGCATATATTATAAATGCCATGTGTTCAGATGGTTCCATTTTGCACCAGTAACCTTTTTCCCTCTGTAAGGTTCTGAAGATTTATAAGAAACTGACGCTCTGTGGGAAGGACAATGAGGGATCACTGCATATGTCTCAATGCTGAACTACCAAGCTGGCCCAACAAAGACTAAGCGACACGCCTCCAAAAATACCTACACATCCTCCCAGTGTCTGTTTTTACATTACCCACCCAAACAGACTTAAAGGACCGTTTCAAAGCTTTGTGTTAAGGGGTTCCATGACTTATTTACAGTCAATTCCTTAATTACAAGTGCCCTTATTAAAGCAGAGTACTGAAAAACTGAATTTGTGCATTTCTTTGATCTCAGACTAAATATGAAGAGAAATCTAACCTCTAATTTAAGTATATTTGATGTGCTAATTCTAAATTATGCCTTTCAGCTGCTCCTCAGACAACATGGACGAGGTTGCCCACTGCTTTGGGCATGTGAGTTAACTGCCTCGTAGTGTGTGCATCACTGCATGGATGGATGTGCAAGCACAGTGGTTAAATCAGGTCACTTCACATAACAGAAGAAAATGCTATCTGCCCTCTTCAGCATACATGCCCAAAATCAGCTAGTGTTAAAATAGTCAACTATTTTCCTCTATTGGCTCCTAGCATTGAACTTTTTCAAAAAAAACTAAACCCACCTTAAATTTTAATTTAATTAATCGCTAAAAATTGTAAAACGTGATAGAACCTAGTTCCATTTATCTTGTGAACTTTCCTGCAGGTACTGTACAGGCACCTATATACACACCAATCAGCCATATTAAAACCTCAAACCACTCCCAGGTTTGGTGAACAACATTACTATAATATAGTGGCACCGCAACAAGGGGTGATATTAGGCAGCAAGTGAACAGTCTGTTTATAAATCAAATGTGTTGGAAAATGAGAAGCGCAAGAATGTGAGTGACATTAACAAGGGCTTAATAGACTGTTTGTCTTATGGGCCGTTTCCTGGTATGCATTGGTTAGTACCTACCAAAAGGGGTCCCAAAGAGGGACAACTGCTGAAGGCTCTCTGATGTACGTGCGGGTCCAATCCTGCAGAAGATCCACAGAAGAACCTGTTGCTAAAGTCTTTGTGCTACACATAGTGGGGATACTTAATGCCCTGACAGGTGACAGCTCTTTAAGCAGCTGATTGGTGCACAATACACACATTAATTAATGTATGTGTATATAAACAGAAATCTGGCTTTTTATAACCTTTCTTTCACCCATCTATATGAAGTGTGTACTGATGTACAGCCAAAGCCTGAGGTCTACATGACAGTTTTCCCCCCACTGAATATTGAGTGACTCACATCTGCCAAATCCTTAACATTAAAGTCAACAGTAAAGCCTTAAAAACAAAGCCCTCTGTTGAGGAGCTCAGTATTTCCAGACACTTTTTTTTTTTACTTTCCAGTAACGATGTTTCCTCTATTTCATATTTCCACACTCAAAGCCATGTCTTTTGTAAGAACAAACAATATGGACCCAAAAATTTTCACCAGTTCATGTTTTATATGCAATGCAAAACCAACAAAAAAAAAATCTTGTTTTTTTTTTAAAAATTATTTATTTAAGCAGGAAAGCTCCAGGTACAATGTCTGGGTGACCAGACCCTGGGTGCAATGCTTTTCAACACAAACTCAAATATAAAAAGAAAAGTCTACTTACAATCTCCTGGTTCATCCTCTTCAGGAGAAATTAAAAAACAAATAAAACCCTGCCTATTGTCGGTCATCTAAAACAAAAACTCACAGATAACCAAGACATGTCCATCATACATTACCAGATTTACCACCTGACCACAGATCCAGGTACACAGTAGATGGTGTTTGATCTTCCCCTCACTGTTTAAAGGGAGGTGGAGTGCAGACCACTCTTGTACTCTTTCCCATGGAACTGCATGTCATGGAGGTTGGTTGGTTATTTCTTGGCAAACGAGATCTTCATTGCGTTGGTCTGTGTGATCTTGAAGCCCTGTAATGCTTCCCTGGCTGCACCGGCCTGCACTTCGTTATCAAACTCCACAAAGGCGATATCGTGACGACCTGGAACAAGTCGTACCTCTTTGAATCCAGGGAACCTGAGGAAGAGAGACAGGAGGCGAGTAGGTGAACTAACCGAAATGCCTTGCGCCGTCTGACCAATCAGATTTGAGAATTCAACAGCACTGCCGTACAACTAACATCAATATCTATGGAACCTTAGCAACAATGAGGTAAAAATAATGATCAAGTAGAGGAAGTGACTTACTGATTAAACAGCATGGACAGCATGAGCTCGTTGGTCTCCTCTGGCAGGTTGGTGAGGAACAGGATGTGATTCGGTGGGTTCTCAGAGACCTAGGATTTTAAAACAAACCTTAAATCTAGCTCAAATGTGTGCATTTAAAGAAAAAAAAAAAAAATTCACTATTAATTCGTACCTGCTGGGGCATCTGTCCTGGCATTTGCCCAGGCATCATCTGACCTGGAGGCATTGCACCTGGAGGCATCTGTCCTGGACCCATACCTGGGGGTGGCATCATACCTGGAGGTGGCATGTAAGGAGGCTGACCTGGCATTGGCATCATACGAGGAGCTTGACTCATAGGAGGCATTCCCTTTAAAAATAGATGAAGATACAGTTACAATATGTAACAGACCACAAACCCTACAGCATAGAATAGCAAACTTCAGAAACACCTGGATCCACTGGATTACAATGGGTACAACCAACAGCTTTAGCCGCTATTCAACTCACAGGCATAGCAGCAGGAACTCCAGCCATGCCAGCAGCAGCAGCCCCTTTCTTCGATCCTCCTGACTCAGTAGTTTTAGGCTTCTTCTTCTCCTTCTTGCGATCCCGCTCCACATATGTGCCCTTCATCTTGGCAATAATGTCAGAGTCTTGCTTGGCGTACTGAATGCGCTGTATGGAGAAAACAACTGGTTACACAGCAGAGCTTAAAATCTGTATGAAATTGTATGCATATAGAGGGAGACGAACGTTCACTGGATAATTCTACCGAAAATTCCCACAACACTGTAAATGACTTTAAAATTAAAATTCAGAGGGACAACAGCTGTCTTTCAGTATCTTAAAATTAGTGGACTGGTATGCATAGCAGTTTAGTTCTCATGCTCATTTAATAAAGAAAGAAATAATCTAAAATCTAAATAATTTAGTCTGAAGACATTTAAATAACCTAAGTAGTTATTGAAAGTTCAATCAGACAAGTGCGCAGAGCTATTATCAAATCTGACAAACATACTGTTGAAAGAAAGTGCTAGAAATGCATTGGGACTGGGTTAGGAACGACACGCTTGACCACTGTGCAGTGAAATCAATGGGCATCTGGCCCATCCATACAGTTTAACACACTAGGTTGCAATCAGCACATGTCCCCAAAGTGGTGGGCAGCCCCCATCTGCAGCACTTGGGGAGCAGTCGGGGGTTAGGCGCTTTGCTCAAATCAAGTCTTGTCGGTTCTGGGGCTCAAACCAGGGACCTCCTGGTATCAAGGGTTCCTTAACCACACTGACCACAAATTGATCAGTATAGTTAATCATACACCATTAATTTTTAAACAACAGTACCACAAAACCCCTAGCACATGACTGGCACAATTTAAAAAAAAAAAATGGAAGAAACATCCGATTCAGCCATCAGTGGCCAATTTCTTATAAAGTCACTCAGCCAAGTCTCACACGGGCCACCTTTTGTACAAGATGTCTGCATTCTTATCTAGACCCATTATCAACCTTAAACACAGAGGACCAATTCTACACTGCAGTGACATGAAATATTATTTCACAAATCCAGCCAGCCCAACAACCAGAACTACAGAACAAACAAGACTGTGTATTGATTAAAAACAGAAGCATACCATGGGTTTATCATAAAAAGGAAAGCCCTGCATGGATCTCAGCGCATTGGAGGCGCTGTTCACCTCCTTGAAGATGACAAAAGCTTGACCCCTCATTTTGAGTGTCCGAGACACGAGGATATCGAGGATCTGGCCAAACTGTGAGAAGATGGCGTAAAGTGACTTCTTCAGTTCTGAAAAGACGTGACAAGACAGACACAAATCAGTGTGTGAACAACATACAAGTTTGGTTTCATTGGTATTTACAATGGTTCCTTATCACACATTCTCCCTTATCTACATTCTGCTCATAGAAGAAAGAATCATACCATCTTTCTTGATCTTCTCATTCAGGTTGTTGATGTAAATGGTGTGGTTTAGACGCAGCTCCTGGGCAGACATGGCTCTGAGAAAACAAACAATAGATTAGAATACTATAATACTCAAGAATCTACACTAAAACACCAAATAGTGTGAACTAGCATGCTAAACAGAAAGCTGGTTAGACAACTATAATTACATGGTGGTGTTTATGATAATAAAAGATAGACAAATTCTGGACAAAAACAACAAAAACCTCTTACAATGTACAGCTGGCTAGTTAGTTAGCTAGGTTAGCTAACCTGAATCCAGTTAGCTAGCTTAGCTAACCTGGCTAAACAACCATGCCTAACACTACTAAGGCTGAATCCCAAATAGTGTCTTAGTGCACTAGGTAGGGTATTAAAAAGCAACACTTCATACACTATGTAGTGCGATCTGTAGAGAAAAGGAAGCAATTTTGGATTCAGCCCGATTTACACAGCCTCACTCTAGACAAGTATCCATAGCGACGGAATTAGTTTAAATCAGATTTATAAACAAACAGCTGTAATAAACATCTCTTACATACGATATTCGCACGCATAAGAAGTATACAAAATAAACGAAAATACTAACTCAATTAGAAAACCAGCAGCGTTCTGAAACCGGTTATGACCGCAAGCTGAAACAAGAACGCGCTCCGACCGTTCCAGGAAGTCCCGCCTTTTTCAACGCTAGCTCTGCGATTGGATCGCTATCTCTGTATGACTCGCCGATTGGTCGGCTCACGCGGTATTCTCATTGGACACACCGCAGCACGTGTTCGATTTTTTGTGATCTGATTGGCTGAGTACATCGTACTATTTTTATTAACGCTTGGGTATTACAATGTTTACTATGTTATTATCTTTATTATTGGAAACAGCAATATTTGAATACTTTAGGGTTGTATTATTTATTTTAAAAATGGTTCTAAAATATGAACATTTTAAGAGTTAGTGTGGCGCTAAAACAAATTATTTCCTTATTAGGAATTCGTCCGTACGGCGCATGTGTCGGGTTGCATCTTAAACTGATTCCCATTGGCTCTGTAGTGCACTACGTAGGGTGTTGAAGCCGTTCTGGTTTATTCTATGTAGTGCGTGTGCATACGCTGTAAGGATTGAATTGAGATTCAGCCTCAGACCCGGCGATCAAGTTGGTATTTGCAGTGGTTTGTTATGGAATTAAACTGTAGTAATGGAGGTTAGTACAGATTTTAACATTAATGTGAGTGAGAGTTATAATTGTTATGTTTAGAATACCAGAAAAAATGTTGTTCCACAGTATATATTTACTGTAATAACTACAGTGGAATGTGTATAAAGAAGTGTTACAAGTTCTTATGTATTCTCTATTTCATCTCCAAAATGTCCTTTGTTTTGTTATCTACAGATACATAAGGTGCACTTACTCACTTCCCTACATTATGCTTTGGTGTGATAAGCAGGAGATCATGTCTGCAGGACCATCTCTCCCTCCACCTCGACTACCTCAACCTCCGCCTGCATCTCCCCTTC
>JAOVVF010000032.1:4688610-4712396 GCA_028565595.1 Duopalatinus emarginatus | reverse complement strand
TGCATCTTCCCGTCCACCTCCACCACCTCCGCCTGCATCTTCCCGTCCACCTCCACCACCTCCGCCTGCATCTTCCCGTCCACCTCCACCACCTCCGCCTGCATCTTCCCTTCCACCTCCACCACCTCCGCCTGCATCCCCCTTTCCTCCTCCACCACCTCCACCTCCTCCTGCCCCGGTTTTGGCTCCTTCAGTGCCCAGCAAAAAGAAGCTCTATCAGGCCATAGCAGAGGGAAGGACTGCTGTGGAAGGAGACTTTCAGGAAGCTTGTTTGCTTCTTACACAAAGAGAAAGCAGGTAAATTAGGTAATTTAATTAAGAACGTATGGTTTCAATGTACACACACACACACACACACACACACTGCATAAAAGCATAAATTGTTTTTTGCACTTCCTTTACAAACAGTATTCTTTATCCAGTTTCAGAAAGGACCTGCAGTGGGTGCTGTTTAACAAGTATGTGCCTTCACTGATCCAAGATGGCCCCAAGTGAGTCTCAAAAAAACACATTATGCATTATAGACTATACACTTATATACTTTAGTGGTTAACTAGTAGGAATCTCCCACGAGTAACAGATAGTGTTCTGAAAGAAAAAGTGAAAGTGAACTACTCTTTTGACCACTGTATGGTGGAATTGATCTTCGCATTTGACCCATCCGTGCAGTGAAACACACATATACACACACTAGTGAAAAGAAGGGCAGTGAGTACATGTGCCCAGAGTGGTGAGCACTATTTACCCTATTTGCAGCACCAGGGAAAGAAGTTAGAGGTTAGGTGTATTGCTCAGGGGCACTTCAGTCATGTCTTTTTGGATGCAGGGATCGAACCGGGGACCGGTTGGCTACGTAACCATGTTCTTTGTGTTATTTAGAGTATTAATACTGTAGATGAAGCAGAAATAGCAGCAAAGTACACAAGCCACACAGGATGTCCTATATCTCTGGAAATGTTGTATACTTCACTAACTAATCAGCACTTGGGTTTTTTGTAGAATAGTGATGTTGGGTTGAGTGTTGTTGCACAGTCCTTATGCTGATGTTTGTTGAGGCCCCAGCATTGAATTCTGATGTTACTTGAGGCAAGTGTTGCATGTCTATGGTGTGAAACAATTCATGCCAGCTGACACTGGTCATGTTTTAAAGCCACACTGATGTTGTAGGTTCGAGGTTTTGCTGGAATTCTTGTAGTCACCGTACACTTGTGAAATGGTCAGTGCACCCATGACAATCTAAACTTCACTTCTACCTCCGAAATGCTATGACCTATCGTCATACCTTGCCATTCTCACAGCGGAAACTGCTTTAGAAGTTTCCTTGGATGTCTGGTGCTTTAAGACTCATCTGTTCTAGTTTTTCCTGATACTTCAGTGTACATCTTCTTAGTGTTAATAATATGCAGTTTCCCAGTGTTAACACGCTACTTGCCAGGGTCTGAAATCAACTTTTTGGTCTGGTATCCTGAAAAAAATTACTAACAAAAAATATTAGTCAACCAGTCAAAAAACTGCATAAGATACAGTGTTGTTGAAATAATATACTTACTAATCACTACTAATCCATTCATGACAGTCCTAAGAATATACCTGCCACGTTTACTCGTCACAGCAACACAGTCTTTGTTCTTCATGTTCCTTTTCACTGCTTTGATTTTAGATGTGGACTAGTCGCCTTATGGATGGCAGCCCACCTGGTAAAGTCTACCACGACAACTTCCATGGAAAACATCATGCAAACTGCAGTGAACAAGGGCTACACTGCTCAGGGAGAGATGTTTTCAGGTACTCAGCTGAGAAAGGAAACAGTGTCCTCGATGCAGGACCCAAAACAAACGTCTTTTACATGAAGCTTTTGAGGTTTGTGCCAAGGACACAGACACTGTGCTGTCAGTTTATTTACACGGGTCAAAACTGTGCTGTGAAATTATAACAGTCTAAAAAGAAAGAAATGGAAAGGAAGTAAAAACATTTAAAATTAAGGCTCTGGACAAGTGTTTCCATGAATGCTCAGTGATAAAGTTTTTGTCCTACAATAGATACATGTCCATTTTAAACTATAAACCCACAGCAGCTTCTAAAACACTTAATCATAAACTCTCTTTAGTAAGAACCTCAAACTTAGATGAATGTTCCTCTAACCGTAATTTGGTGTCTCTAGATATTGTCCTGTTGGAAGAGGCCAAACCCATCAGAATGAATGCAGGAAATGAACGAGTTGAACTCGGCAGAAAGGATGCACATCAGAGTCGTTGGTAGACATATCAGGAGTTGCATGGTATTGCAGCTAATCAAGCTACATACTATTATGTAGCCGTCACCGGCCTATGTATTTTGCATAGGCTCGTCTGTACCAGTTTTTCTGTCACTTCTTTCACTCACTTCTGGCACTAAAACATTAACAACCGATCCTTCTGTGGATCGTCTGTGGGATTGGATCAGACCCATCAGCACGTCAGTGAGCTTTGGGGCCCTATGACTCTGTCGCTGGTTCACTGGTTGTCCTTCCTTGGACCACTTTTGGTATGTACTACCTACTGCATACCAGGAACACCCCACAAGACCTGCTGTTTTGGCAATGCCAAATAACTAAACATCTCAGTTTGTATGCTTGTCTATTGTTTCTGCTTTCACACATTAGAAAAAGAAACATATATAAAAGAAATATAAAAGAAATTATCCCATATTCATAGCATTCAGGGAAGCATTTGAGGCTTTGGTGCCTTGCTCAGGGAGGGGCACTTTATTTGTGTCTTGTTGGTATGGGGGATCGAACCAGCAACCTTCTGGTCACAAGACCAGTTCGCTAAACTTAAGCCATGGATGTCTATCCATTTTTTTTCTGAAGTGTATTTGATCTGTCTTTTTGCAGCAGGCGATATGGCACTGCTTGCAGAGGAGGTGTGTGGCTTCAGAGCTCAGAGGCTGTCTGGAGGCATGAGTGGAGACAATGCTGCACTAATCCTAAAACATCTCACCGATGGACAGCCAATCCTAATACCGTATCCTCACCTACATATGCCTTTTTGATGGGTGGAATTTTTTTTTCCTGCTTAACTGACCTAGGAAGAAATGTTTAATTTGCTTCTTTTATGTGTGATGATCCATAAGCTTGGCTTAACTACTTTGCCCCAGATATGATGAGGACTTTAACCATGAGCCGTGTCTACGCAGTGGCCATAAAGCGCACTGGGCAGTGGCTTCAGGTGGGAGACTGACTCACACGCAATATAAATCTAAAACATACGCTATATTTACAAAAGTACTCTACGTATTACACCTACTGCGTCTTCTATGACATCCAATTCCAAATCCTTGGACATTATTATGAAGTTTGTCCTCCATTGCAGCCATAAGACCTTCCACTCTTTGGGGAAGGCTTTCAAACAAGATTTTGGAGTGCATCTGTGGGATTTCTTGTCCATTTATGTAGGCTTTTGTGAGGTCAGACACTGATGTTCACCAAGAGTCTGGCTCTCAATCTTTAGTCTAGTTCATCCAAAAGGTGTTCAGTGGGGTTCAGGCCACGGCTCTGTGTGGGTCAGTCAGGTTCTTCCACACCAAACTCGCCCAACCATGCCTTCACAGACGTTTCTTTATTTCTTTAGGCACAGTCATGCTGGAACAGAAAAGGGCCTTCCCCAAACTGTTCCCACAAAGTTGGAAGCATATCAAAGTCATCATCTTGATATGATGAAGCATTAATAATTTCCTTTCACTGGAACTAAAACAGCCCTCCTCCACCAAACTACGGTTGATACAGGGCACGCATTCTCTTGGCATTCACCAGAGCCTTGATTTTATACACTTGTGGCAATGGGACTGAATGAAACCCGTGAATTTAGTGATTAATATGTTTGTCCATATAATATATATAATCCAAACATAATTAAAAACTGGGAAGGAAGTTAGTAACACATTCACAGCTAGCAAATGTTTGTCTAGAGATTTCAAGAATATGATATGTTAAGCTCTGTGCATGATAAGTTCTCTATATCTGTCATCCTTTTTCCACTGAGTGTGATCGATAAATAGATAATTTGGTTTGCGTGTGTAAAACCACATTTACAGAGACTCTGTACAATACTGAGTCTTAGGCCTGGGCGGTAAAAAGATAGCAGTATGTATCGTAAAGGACACATCATCAGTAGCTATAAGAAAAATGTTCACTAGAACTTTCGCTAGCTTCACATTAAACACAATAACTAATACGCTAATAATTAATACATGACTCTATTCAATAGGTCTATCAAGGTGAAATTATTTCTGTTAACTTATTTGCATGTAGGTTTATTTACTTCTTTGCCTTGATATATAAATTGTTTGTGAGAATTATTTACATTGGAAATAACTTTGTTGGCCGTGCTGCTTGCTGCTTTGTTTCTGTATCCGTTTCACCAAATGAAAAAAAAAAAGTGCCGTACTGAATATTGGGATTGCCTTTGTGCCTGAGGCAGCACACAGGGATCCCTTGATATTCAGTCAGAATTAACGGTCTGAATAAGGTATCTCAGTAGGTAGCATTTTGAGGCATCTAAGGATTGAGACAGCCTTTTCCTAGGAGTGTGTGTAGGATGACTTATAATGCTGTCTATATAGAGAACTCACTAGGTTGTGCAACAGACCCACTGACCTTTTTATCCAGTTTGGGATATTGTCCCTAGACATGCAAAAGTCATTTCGAAAAATGATAAGTTATTATCTTAAAACTTTCTTGAAATGATGACTTGGGATCCTTACATTTAAACCAGTCACATTTAAACAGAAATGTTTTCCCTATTGTCTATAAGCACCATTCTACTTGAGTTTCATTTTCAGTACATGTCACTTTGATATGCAAATTTGCAGCAGCCATAGAGAAGAAAAGCCCTGATTTACATATAGTTTTCACTTTATATCTGACACTTATTTGTTTTTGCATCACCCACCACACACACACCAATTGTATATGCTGTTTATTTCATTGTCTGTTATCTAGTTCTCATTGCTGGCTATGTTAATATGTCAGAGCCTTAGTCATATCATGCGAGTATGTGAGATAGTAACAAGACACATGATGCTGGCGTACTGTAAGTGTACCTGACACATAAAACCCTGATGAATCTGATTGTTCAAATGATTCATATTTTCCAATGTTTTTTTTTTTCTACATCTGCAGTATTCAGCTTTTTTCCCATTTAATTTGCTAGTATTATTTATTTATTTATTATCGTTCAAATACTGTGCATGTGTTTTAGTTTTATGGGCAGCCATGGCTCAAGGTTAGGGAACCTGGTCTTGTGAACAAAAGATTGCCAGTACATGCCCGTACAGACAGGACATGACTATAGTGCCCTTGAGCAAGGCACCCTGGGTGCCGTGGATAGAGGCTGCCCCCCAAGCTCTGGGCAAGTATGTCCTCTGCCCCCAGTTTGTATTTACTAGTGTGTGTGTGTAAGTTGACTATGGACGTCAAATTCCACTATGTGCAAGCACATTAGTCACTTCATGTGTTGTATGAATATATTATTCACATCATGCATTACTCATTAATAGCTGGACACAACATAGTGTTAATACACTCATTGTCCATTGTCTTAGGAACTCCTGCTCATTCATGCATGTTGCATTTTCAGGTGTGTTGCTTGGCCTGGAACAGGAGAGTATAAGCAGTGAACAGCTCCCCACTAGCCCCACTCTACCATGGCTACACCTTTCTCATGATAGCGCACCAGCTAACTGGCTCAAGAATCCAGCTGAAGTCTACATCTTAGCCAAACAGGGGAAGAGTCTGCGCTACCAGCTATGGAAACTGGAAACCGTGGCACAGAGTAACGCCCAGCTTAAAGAAATGGATCCGCAGAGGGCCGGTGACGGATCTTATTACGTTCTGCCTCTTGGTGGGGTGGAGGACGGACTCGCGGGCCAGGTGGTGCTATTATATCCCTCACAGACAAACTAATATGAAGAACACATGAGATGGGAATACAGCATGCGTGTGTGTTTAGTGTGCAGCCAGCATGGACACTGAAGTACTAGGTAGGTCTGCCACGGGACATGAAGCTTGCAGAAATATTCTGTGGACAATAAATACCAGGCTTCCTGCAGAACGTTAGCGTTCACCTGTCAGAGACTTTTTAGATGTACCAGGGGTCCCATGGAATACCAGCTAAACAAACCTGATACCATTAAGGAGCCACCACTTATCTTCATCAGGGTTTTTTTTGTATGGGTGAAGCCTGTATTTGGCTTTCCAACCACTAGGTGTCCTTATTGCCTTGACATGTTGCTGCTTTCAGCATCCTCACAGGAGCTTTATGGGAAATCATAAGGAAATTCCCTCCCTTTCTTATAACTATGGATTTATGTTACGAAACTGTTATGGTGCTAAATGACGCAGGTGCTGCTCTGACTGAAAAATACGATGTGTCTTTTGCCTAATTTTAACATTTGGAAATTTATCAAATGTCCTGAATGTATCATATCGAACACCGAGGAATACTGTCATTGAATATCAGCCCAACATTTCAGTCTGTAGCTCTGGTGTAAAAATAAAAACTCAAACTTTGTGTACACTCACACTAATTTTAAGAGTGAAAATCTTATTGGATAAGTTTTAGCCACAAAAGCAGTGTGTGCTCATATTAATCTTCCAGTGCAGATATCTGAACCTCGCATAAGTATTTACCCCTTTTAAATTGCAGTGCCATGAGTCAACACGAAAAACGTTCATAATGTCAAAGCGGGTGGAAAAATGAATAACCTGTGCAAAAATATTTACAAATGAAAATCGAGTTGTGTTTGCATACGTGTTCACCCGCATTGAGTACTGAGGAAACTACTAAATTAGTTCTAGTTTCCATCAGAGTCAAATTATTAGTTTCAATGGAAAGTGATACATATTGTCTAGTCTAAATACAACTGTTCCGGCCCAGAACAGCCCAGAAAATACCTGTTTCATAGTTCAGCAAATGTATGTATTAATTCAGGTTTGGTTAAAAAAATGTGTGGAGCAACATTAAATTAGCCCTAGAAATAATCAAGCTGGATTTTAATGCCTCAACACTAAAAACCAGAATTTCTTTGGTTTAATTTCACAAGAGTGCATTACATCATTTATTTTAACAATTATCAAACACTGTGACTTTAATTATCCATTTTCTTATACTTAAATAATCTAATCATAATGTGGAACATCTGTTAACTGATACAGGAACTTAATTATGCATATCATAGATATTATATATGGACACCTTATACATCACATAACTGTGTGTTAAAAAGGGTCTGTAGGTGGAGCTCAGCATGTTCCTGGAAACTCTGAATTATACCGCTGACTTAGTACTTAGTTTGCAGGACCACTTATATAGAAAGCAATAAGTGGTTATGGCTCGAACTTGATGATCAAGCTACCACTGTTGGGCCCTTGAGCTATGCCCCCAAGTTCTTAACAATCTAGGATATGTGAACAACGTATTTCACTGTGCTGTAATGTATATATGATAGAAATAAAGGCTTCTTCTAAAGGGTTTTAAAGAATTTTAATACACTCATGTTACAGGACTTGTTTTACTGGTAATGTTTGTATTGTGTACTGTGGCTCTTTTCCAGCAGTATCCTAGCTCAGTATCGTGAATTCTGGTCTATCAGCACTAGCTTTGGCTATTTCAAGTTGATGACTAAGCACCTTAGTATGTTGCTTTCGATATGATGGATGCAGAAACACCTGAAAGAAAAAGTCTGTATTTGTGGAACTTAATTAACTTAAGTAATTAAGTATCTCTTTGTCTTTTATTTAATTCATTATATTTCGTTTACTTTGTCAGATATAAAGGATCATCTGAAAGGACATTCAGGAAACAGTATAATGACCAGTATATAAACCTGATTAGAAAAGGAAATTGTGTCATATTGTAAAAATATACACCATTCAGCCAAAGCATTAAACCACCAAACCACTGACAGGTTAAGGTTAAGTTGATTATCTCATTACAGTGGTTCCTTTCAAGGTGGGATATATAAAGCTCATGTGTTAAAAAGCAAGAAAAAAAGTCAAGTGTAAAGATCTGAGCGAGTTTAACAAGCGCCAAATTGTCATGTCTACCCGACTGGCTTATAACATCTCCAAAACAGCAGGTCTTGTGAGCTGTCCCTGGTATGCTGTAGATAGTACCTACCAAAAGTCGTTTAATGAAGGACAACTGGTGAACCGACAACCAGGAGGGAACCAAACAGTCACTGATGTGTGTGGGCAAATCTGTTGATGCCAGATACAACAGCACACCTCCAGAAGCGGCAAGGTGGGTTTTAATCTTGTGCTCTGTGTGCTTGAATAACAGTGTAGTTGTAGATCTCAGACTTACAAAATAAATGTTTTCATGTCTCGTATCTACTGCTTACAGTAAAATATTAAAGGAATTTAATTTCCTGAATGTTTAAGGGGTAAAAATATATGACCTCACATACATCTAAATTAATTTCACACACAGAAAAGGAAGTTCTTCCTGTGGTCACTGCTGGTTAAGCAAGTGTTATTTCTGTTCAAGGAAATGATGAAAGCAGGAACTTGGCCTTGCTTGTAATGGAACAAGATGTTATCATTGTTGATCATTTTTAAGTGATCTGTACAGCATGATCGATGTCTTCAAGGAAAAAAAGCTTCGTTATTTCAAAAGGCTACTTTATTATGTAACCTAACTCCTGGTAGGCAGTGTAAAAACTGCTTACACATCTTACCCTATAAGGTAAGAATAAGAAGAAAATAAAAAAAAATGCTTATGCAATAATAAGCACACTACCAAAAACAGTCATACCTCCAGTTTATTGTATTGGCATTAAAGATAAAGGAAATGAACACAGAACGTACTCTATTAACACATTGCCATAGCTATGTGAAAGTGTTGGCTTGCACTTGCACTGAATTTCAAGGAATAAACGACTGATTGCACCTGTATGAGTAACACTGTCATGGAATGTCGGCGGACGAACGTAGGCACATCATGCAGAACGGGTCTAGAGTAAATGTGGCTTTTCGCTCTTACACGATTGTACGTTTAGATAAATCGGCACCTTTACTATCTCGCTGCTTCCTCAAAGTCAAAGTCCGTGTTTTTCTCTTTGTATATGGTTCGAAGAGACAAAAGGTTTGTGTGGTCTTCTTACCCCCAAAACTCACTATCAACCAGCTGTAGATTTTTAAAAATATCCCAACAGATGTGAATGTTCAAACACTTACAACTTTCATCTTGAGTAAATCTGATGTAACCCCAAAGATCTGCAGAATCATCGAATTCTTAGAGACCTAATGTGAATAAAATAAAGTAATAAAAACCACATTCAAAGAGAAAAACAAGGACATATTCAACTGACCCTGATTAATATCATCAATCACTGCAAAACCCTTTGAACATCATATTCTGAGTGAGTGCCTACAGTATCTCACATATGCTGTTGATCTACGACCTTTAAAAACATGCCTTAAAGGTGCAGTTTGTCTATTTTAGAGTGTTTCTAAACCTGGAACAGTTTCAATTTTAACACAAATACGTGTTGTATACGAGTTGTACATGAGTACAGTACAGTACAAATTCTGTGATTAACAACATGCAGTAAATCTCACAAGTTTGATGATAACATTTTTTCCAGGTCAGAATTAATCCATCAACCTCTGATCGTTTTTTCCCTTTCAAAAGCAATTCAACAAAGTAGGTGTGATTATTTATAGGAAGAAGGACGTATCAGTGTTATTTCACATTGCAGCACAGATAGCAAACAGCTTTAAAAAACAGCAAACTGACCCAAAAGGTGAACTTCTATCAAAGATTATCCCAAACCACAATGCACGGACCTGATAAGAAAAATCACACCCAGATCAACACGTTTCCAGTTTCAAGTTAAATCAAATCAAGATTTCTTTCCACAGAGATCAAAATAACTTTTTCAGTCAACACATTGAAACACAACACCGTGATGAGCTGAGATTTGGCACCATATCAGCACTGGTGTTTATGTAAAGGTGCAAAAGTTGAGCAACACATTCTTTCTTAAAATGTTTCCAGAATGGTGATTATATAGACCCCGATCTGTTCGACACAATGCTGTTTAACTGATCTGAGAGATTTGAAGATGTTCTCCCAAGAATTTCTCTGATGGCTCAGATTTCATTTCAGGTTGTACTTTTATAGCTTGGAAAAAGAAATTAATCAGTCAGAAGGTCGAAATATTCAACCAAACATTCCAGTTAACATCAGATGAAAAAAAAATAAAAGGTTTCTAGACAATGGGACTACAGCAGAGATAGAGAACGAAAATAGTACAATCAGTGTTTACACAGAATATAACATGCAGGAAGTGACTAATCTGTGATCTTGACTTCAGTTATTTAATGCGTGTTCTGATATTGTTCAACAGGACACACAGGAACTTGATCTCTGGCTCCAAAATGATTTATTTGGTATTGATCCAGTTTCTGGCTTACTTTAAGGTGGAATGTCTATTAAAACATCTGCCAACTTTCCAAACTTTCTTCAATCACAGCCCCATGAGATTCGAGCCCAGAAAACCAGCTGCCTGACTGAATTCTATGGCTTTTAAGCACTTTTTAAAAACCTAGAAATACTTGAAATACACACGTTACATGTGTTGTTAAGGGAAAATTTTAACATGGGACTGTTTTATGCTATGGCTTTCAGTAATCAGACCTCCTGTACAAAACAAGCAAACAAACAAAAAAGCATTTTGAATGGCATGTGATGCTAAAGAGTCACTCAAACTGCTCTGTTAGGTCTGATAATCACACTTTAACCCCAGGTTAAAAACTTTTCAAACTAAAACCTGATTAAGGGGTGAATACAAAAGGTGTCGTCAATCAAATCACTGCAAATGAAGAGACACAGGAAGAAGAAGTGTTCTTAAGAATAAAATTAAATTAGTCTATTTACACTACTATAAAAATATTAATAGAGGATGCACAGATGGATACGTTTCCAGTGTTCTAGTGTTATCTGTATTTGCATTACTTTAAAAAATACTGAAAAGTCTCAAAATCTCACGTTCTTTGCCCTATAAACGTACAAACCCGCTTAAAAAAACAAACCAAAACACAGACATATCTGTTCTTTTGGTCCAAGAGCATACGGACTTTGCATACATGCTGTCTGTGCGACTGATCACCACTTTTGCTAAGGCACTCCGTTTCTTCTCCTTCTGTTCATGAGCTTTCTGTTTGTTACCATTAACAATCCTAATGTGTCCTCGGTCCCTGCTCCACTGTACACTGAGCACTACCATCAAGGCTCGAGATATGATTTGATTTGTTCTGAATCATAGAGCTCAGAATTTCAATTAGGTTGTCAAGGCCCCACAGGTATCCGTCCTCTCGGTTGCCCTCGCTCCATGGAGTGCGGTGGTCTAGTGTCTGGGGTGGAGGAAGAGGCACCGTCTTTCCAAAATCGATCATCCATACTCGTGCCAGGCCTGAAGTGTCATGGACGAAGAGCAAAGAGCTGCCTACCACCTGCAGACATAAACAACCATCACTCATTAGCTGATTTATTGATATATTGTTTTGTTCACTATTAAAACCCTAACACACTCTTTAAAACTAAATAAGATGTGGTGTTGCTATAGATTTGTGCCAAGTGATTGAGCACTCTGCAGTAGAACATACACTCGGGCAGCTGTGGCTCAGTGGGGGCAGCCGTGGCCTAGTGGTTAGGGAACCAGTCTTGTGACCAGAAGGTCCCGGGTTTAATCCCCGCACAGGGCAAGACACGACTGAGGTGCCCTTGAGCAAGGCACCTAAATCCCCCAACTGCTCCCCGGGCACCATGGTTTGGGGTTGCCCACTACTCTGGGCAATTGTGTTCACTGCCCCTAGTGTTCACTGGTGTGTGTGTGTGTGTGTGTGTGTTTGTGTTTCACTGCACAGATGGGTTAAATGCAGATGTCAAATTCCTCTGTGTGCAAGCACAGTAGGCAAATGGTTCACTTTCACTATTTTACTATTTCACACTAAGGGGCAGTGAGCACTCTTGTTGGGCAACCCAATACAAGGTGCCTTGCTTAAGGGCACTTCAGTTGTGTCAGCACAAGGGATCACAAGACCAGCTCTAACTTTGAGCCACAGCTGCCCCTTTTGACACCTCAGTGTCAATAAATATAAAAATAAATATATTACACCACAATGATATGAAAGTGTTTTTATTTGTTTATTCCCATCTTCTTCACCGTCTCACACACTGAATGTCACAATTTCATGTTGTTGGGTAGATACGTGCCTTCAGGATAAACAGCCAGTAGACTAATTAGTTTGTAATCACTACCCTCACTCACTTCTGTTTATACTATAATATACGTTTAGGAAGCGAACCATTTTTGGTAATATTTAAGCCATTATTTATTTTATTTTCCATTCAGGAAATGTAAAAAATAATAATTTGCATAAGAAACAGGTGGATGGAAAACTTAACAATGATGAAATCAAAACAGAGAAGTTATTTGATGCATAAATTGTGTGTGGGTGTGTATCTGTGTGGGCATGTTTTTATTTAGGGGACCAGGCTAAACGCGTGTGTGTTCCGTTTTAGACATTCGTCCAATGCACTAAAATAGCTACAAGGCTTCCATTCGGTTACCAAGGTTAAGGTTGGTGTTAGATTTAGATGTAGCATAGCATTAGCATTCATTTCCTGCATTAATAATTACACTATATGACTAAAAGTATGTGGACGCTCCTCAGTTCAGGTGTTTCAGCCACAGCAATTGCAGGTACATCGAAATCAAACACACAGCCATTTAATCTCCACTGACAAATACTGCATGTACATCATATTGTACTGAAGAGCAAAGTGGCATCGAACTTTCACAGCATGCCACAAGTCAGTTTGGTTTCCCTTCGCATTCATGTTTATTCTTGACTTTCTTGAAGTCTGGTATATAAATATGGGTTTAATAGATTTCTGGAGAATGCTACCTACCGTGTTTACTAGTAACATTTAAACAGAAAGAAAAGAGGCGTGTAGGAGGCGCGGCCTATGTGCTTTTTCATTCCATTCCATTCCAATGAAGGCATCTACGCATGTCAGTCTCATTGTAAAAGGTATGGCTTCTGTGCCTTCAGTTCCTGAGAAGGTACGACCTTCAGGCATAGTGCCAGAAGTCGAGTTTCGTGGAAAATTGCAGAACTAGGACCCTTAGTTCCAGTTAAGGGTAATGTTAATGCTACTTGCGAAGACATTTTTTGGAAAATGTATGCAACAGTTTTGGGCAGACCCTTTCCTGCTTCCTGAAGATATGATTTGATGGAGTGGAGGAACTCCTGCACAGAAGTCTATAATAATAATAATAATAATAATATAAATTTTAAAATAAGCTTGTGGTGGTCAGGTGTCTACATACTTCTGGTCATGCAGTTTATGTCAAAGGAAGTTCCTAGTAAGTTTAGTAAAACATGTGCGAGTGTGTGTGTGTCACTATGACTCACCTCGTGCGTTCGAAAGAACTCAGATGTCTCCAGCACCCCTTGCAGTTCCTCTAGCCTTAGTAAATAACTCCTCTGCCAAGGCAGAACAGAAAACATCAGCTAAATAATACGTCTCACTTCTCAAATTTACACTCAGAGCTACGATACGGACATTCAAACTAACATGTCTGACAAAAGCATTGATTTGCATGGGGTTAATCGCAAAGATGGTCATTCTAACCACCCAAGGGGGGGAAGTCTGACTCCTACATAATACTTCTATATTGAAGTTCTATACTGAAGCAGACATACCAGGATCTGTGTATTTCCATCCACAAAGTCCTCCAAAGCCTTCATAACCTGCTCTCTGTGCTTGGTCCTTTTAAAGTTGGTGTTGCATGTGCCATCTGCTTTCTGCACAAAAGAGAAAGAGAACACGAGATTGAAAGTACGTACGATGTGTTGTTGTCTGTGCTGGAAAATGAGATCATTAGATCGCACTGACCACAAAAGCAGAGTGACTGCCAACAGCACATAAGGGTCATTTGCAAATGTGCTGACAGTCGCTTTCCATTTAGAGATGATTGCATTCATGAGACCGAGGGCAATAATTTGCCTACTACACTTTCAGTGTGTGTGTGAGACCCTTGTTTAGCTCCTGCTTTGTATAAAAAACAGATTGTAAACAAGTCTATGAGCTATTTTAAGTCTGAATAGTTTACAGTAATGAATTCAGAAATAAAGTGTTGAATTATGCATTCTGATTGGTCAGAAGGTATGAATTAATTTTGTGCACCAACACCTTTTAAAGTAGTTCTAACTGCAAGCCGAATCAATTTTCTCCCCAATAATGCACTAGTTTTAATGCATTATTACTTCTATAGTTACTGTTTGTTTAATGTCTTGTTATAGCACGTTTCATGGAGGAAATGGTCAGGTTTAGAGCAGATTGTTCTGTTTATCATCAGGTCCTTAGTTTCAAGATGGCTGCAAGTTCATTCCCATGTCCTTTAAGGCTTGACATAAACGCATTAATGTGTAACTGTTGATAAGATGATGTTTAGTCTCCAGTGGCAGTGCTTTGTATTATTCAGATGTAAAGACAGAGGACTTGGATGTTTTCTTTCAAACATGACAAAATGCATTTGTTGTCTTGTTAACATTCGAGATGAAGAGATAAATAAGGGGCTGGTAATGGAAAGACTGTTGACAGCTGATGTAAAACGAGTGATAACAGGCACTAACGTGTTTGATGAAATGTTCCATAACATTAAACAGAACTATAAATGGACAAAGCAGATCTTAAACAAATGAATATGTTTTCTTTAAACAGTTTAATGTCATTTTAACCCCTCAGGCACTTTCACTTCTAGTTAATAGACACAGCAACTGACAATAGTCCAGTGACAACATGATGATCATACTCTAGGCTCTCATTAAACGAGCGCTCAGCTCAAGCTGTGTGTGTGTGTGTCTGTGTGTGTGTGTTGACTGCCTGCACCACCTTGATGCCCTCGATACGGAAGCCGAGTGTAGCCGTGGAGCTGAGAGTTTCCCTCCACTGCATGTAGCGTGGTTTCAGAATGGCCTGCTGAGCCTTCTCTTCTGCAGTAGGGGCGTCAGGGTCCACCGCCACCATCTTCTCAAACATGTCCTTCCTTAGCTTGGGCCGCTCACGAGCTTTCACCAGTTCCTCCTCCAAATACGTTCTAGGTATGAGATAAACAGTGGAAAATAAGAGATGATATAATTTGATTTGATTGAGGACACTGATGCATTTCTAAGGCATTTCGACTGAACTGTTTGGTAACTACTGACTAGCAGTCGACGATGTTGTGATAAATCCTGGGAGACATTCAAAGGAGGCTCAAAAGTCAGTGCAGGGGTAACTTTAAGCTTTTTTCCCTTGAAAAAATTAGACAGACTTCCATTGCAGTCATTGCCCGTAATGCTTTGTTGACTGTTGCTTTGATTTTGCCCTAAATGGAAATGGTCTGCGTTTCCTCTGAACGATGTTACGTGATTATAGCCGCGTTTTCTCCTCTCGTAATAGTCATTACAGTAAATGACTGTACACTGACTGTATGCTACGCTACCCTGAACATTTCTTCATACTGGTACAACTACTGACCACACTGCACGTCTGACCTATAACACTATTTATATACACATTCACTGTACAGTATATCGAAATAGTTTTTAATAGGATGTATATTGCAGTACGTACTGAATAGCTATAGTCAGTCTATTCTTACATATTATACTCTGAAGTGACAGAAAAACTGGTACAGACGAGCCTATGCAAAATACATAATGGTAATGGGGTTTGTATAGTTGCCATTCAATGGAACCCCTGGTATATCTACAAACGTCTCGGACAGGTGAACACCAAGTGTGTCTCCTTTCTGATAGTTACACCACCACATACGTCTAGAGATGCCAACTTATGTTTAGAGAGTTTTGCCATTCCTAGCAGTGACCAGATCTTAATGATACTGGACTCAGCTTTTTATTTTACATATATATTCAGTCCCATGCATTGTCCTGTTGGAAGAGACCAAACCAGTCAGAATAAATGCATGTTAATTTGTACATATTTATATTCCTCATATACTCCGTCCACATACATATATTTATATTCTTTATATTTATTACATTCTCATTCTTGCACCCTCATCTGTAATTGCACAGTGCCACTATTTGCACTCTGTTTTACACAATGGCGACGGATGTGATAATCTTGCATCCGTCACTAGACACCGGTCTAGTGTTCAGGACAGGAGTGCTTTCTGGCTCCTTGGTAACAGCTGGTAACAAATACAGGACACAAGGTCCATAACGTTAAATGCAACCTCACTGTATTTCAGGCTGCATCACACCATCCTAGTCATTGATTATTTTCCGATAACAGCAGCCCGTCATGTGTTTATTTCTTCACATTCTGAATTCCGCTTTCTGTGGTTCTGTAATACAACAAAGGAACGAAAGCAGCGTAACTTGATCGTCCTTCCTCTCACCTGCTGCCCATCTTGCAGTCCATGATAGATGGAGAGTTGAAGTCGGCCAGCAGGTCGTCCATCAGGTTGTAGTCCTGATCGTCTTTCCGCACGACGCCGTAGTAGCCCGGTACGTGCGGCCTGAGCGAATCGGTCATCAGCTGCTGCAGGCACTGCTGCTCACATGCACAGTACTTCTTCAACAACCTGCCATTTTCCCCTGCCTGGAAATTACCTACACAGCACACACAAATAATCATACTTAATTATGACACATGAGTAAGAAGTATATTGAATTGCAGCAAGAAACTAACACAATGTAGTTTCCCGGGATAAGACAGTACATGGGATTAATTTTTTTAATTCTTCCCACATCCTCCTTTACCTTCATAACGCAGCCAGAAAAAAAAAAAGAAAAAAAAAAAAAGAGCCACACCAGTGTCACATCTGACGCTAACGATGTGTGATGTTTTCAGCAGTTTATTTTCCACAGATGTAGCCGTCTTGCCTAATATTACTGAGGAAGTTAGTGCTCTTGCGCACACACTAATTCTCAACGCAATCATATTGGTTAAATTACACAATCATGGTTAATGTACTAAAACACATAAGACGTACATGTTCATGTAAAAAAAAACAACAACAACAACAATGATAGCAGTTTCTTTACTAGTTAATTACAATGCTTAGAATATTTTTCTTAAATCATTCAGATTGTTTGTTTGCACTTTATTTTGCAAAATAGTACGTGACTAATAAAGGAATACAACAAAGAAGTTGAGCCACAAATGTAGCATTTAATGTTTTAATATTATAGTTCCTCAACAAGCAGCTTGTTTCTACGTCACATTAACGACCTTCACTCACACACTGTACTGGTTCATTATACACCTTACAGTTTCGCTACACTAATTCCTATCTTACTTCCTGTTTGCTTGGGAACGGTGTTCAGTGGAGTTATGCAATGTTTGTGAAAAAAACTCGCGATTATAATACGGAGTGGTTAGAACGGTTATTGATCAAATCAGCTTGAATAATTAATATGTATTATATAAGAACGTGTTAAGCATCTGTATGTAACGGGCAAATACGTGGTAATTACATTACGTGTATTATTCTGAGATACCAAACAGCCCCTATGTAACTTGCGTGAAAAAATATACCCTAATTAGCCATCAGCACTGAGTGAATAATGTTGACTATCTTATTACAGGGGCAACTGTCAAAGGGTGAGATGTATTAGGCAGCAAGTAAACAGTCAGTTCTTAACTTAAATGAGTTGCGAGCAGCAAAATGGTTACGTATAAAGATCTGAGCGACTTTGATAAGGATGTAATTGCAATGAGATCCTCCAAAACAACAGGCCTTGTGGGGTGTTCCTGGTATCCAGTGCTTAATACCTACCAAAAGTGGTCCAAGGATAACTGGTGAACCAGTAACAGGGCCATAGGCACACAAGTTATGTGCACAAAGGCTGAAGATTAGCCTGTTTACAGAAGATCCACAGAAGGATCTTGGTATCAGATACCACAGAGCTACCGTGCTCTCAGTGCGATTTTAATGTTACGGGTTATTGGGATGAAGATTATAAATAGGTTACTATGTATCCAAAATACCTCCTTTGAGATACTACGAAATAATGAACATATTTTGTACAAAGGTAATTGAACATTAACCATTTAAACATAACCAGACTATAACAACAGGTACATTTCTCAGTAACTCCTTTGCAGTACTTCGGAAATGGGATTGTAAATTAAAGCATATTTTGTACACAGTAACTATTCTCTTGAATTTTCTAGGTAATAAAATCAGCAAATACTTTGTAAAACACTGCTTGGCCAAACAAAGAAATGAAACAAATAATAAAATAAAAAATAAAGCCACACACAATAATATATTATAGGATGCCTTTAGCTTGGATTAACACTTGGATTCGAGGTGACATTGTTTCTACAACCTTCACAATTCACAACATTTATTTTCGTCCAGAGCTGCATTAAGGTTTGGCCGAGATCTTGTGTGACGAGAGTCGATCCACTGCATTAAAACTTCTTCAGGACATTCTAAAGACTTTCAGTGAGGTTAAGGTCAAGACTTTGTGTCGGCCAATTCATGTGTGAAAATGATTAATGCTCACTGAGACACTCTGAATCTTGGCATTGTTTTGCTGGAACATACCCGTGCCATCAGGACAGCTCATTTAGCTGACTTTATTACATTACCACATAATATTACTGAGTCTCGCCCTGTCCAAATAAAGCAGCTCCAGATCATACTGTCTCCAGAGAATTTCTTTGACCAGACAGTGGACTGTGTACTTGTTTCATGTAGCCGAGTTACTGCCCAGTGAATCTAAATACTAATTACTTACTAAATAAATACAAATAAAGTGTCCTGTTGTCTCTTTTTTTCACCATATTCTTAAAGTGTATCACCTACAGTACACCCTGTTCAATGGTTAAGTCACTAGGTTACAATTTGTCTTTGTATCTGGTTCTCTCCTATTATTCAGAGTGTGTGATTTGTTTCTTGACACCAGCACATTTTGCTTCTTTTGGAGCACATCCCAGTCGTGATCATATTCAACCCTACGGCAACACAACGTTTCCAGCTATAAAGCCGGTTCAGATTCTCAGGTAACCTTTTGTGCCCACTTGTACTTATTTGACTACTTTTAATCCCATGAACTTTGACAAACCTGCATAAATACATCTCTCAGGAGCTTTAGACTTGGCATGGTGGGAATATTTCCACTGTAATAGAGCATTAATCATGTTCTGTTGTCTAACTGAACTCTACCACTGATACTAAATGACTTCCTGCTAAATACAGGACACAAGTCCTTCTTTTTTTTTTTTTTGACACTATAAATGAACAAGCATCAATCCATCCATCAATCCATTAAACCTTCCACCTATACAGCCAACTATCCATCCATTTATCTATCCATTTACCAATATCTGTCCATCTATCTATCTATCTATCTATCTATCTATCTATCTATCTATCTATCTATCTATCTATCTATCTATCCATTCATTCCTCTATCTATCAATCTATTTGCTTCTCTATGCATTCACCTATCCATCTATAAATCCACATATCCATCCTTCTGATCCATCCACATATCTATTCCATCCATGCATCCATCCATCTGTTTCCTACTTTGCCATTTTTCATTACTATTTTAAAGGATAATTTTACTATGTTTATTTTATTAAAAGTTAGCTATGTAAAATTATTATCAAGAGAGTCTTATTATTATTATTATTATTATTATTATTATTATTATTATTATTATTATTACCACCTTAAAAGTTTCCTTTTCTGTTAATTATCACTTGCAGTACATCCAAACACCTCCAACAAATCAGCAAATTAAAACAAACTAATCCTGTGAGGAAAAAAGATGACTGAATACAACCAGACAGATGATATTTCTAGTGTGAGGGATTGCATGTTACACTGAACTGAAGTTCTCATGCATGTGGTATTCTGCAACATTATCAGGAAGGTAGAAAACAGAGGAGATGGTTCAGGAAAACAGGTGAAAATTTAAAGAAGAGGGGACGTGGTGCTGAGGTCATACCTGCATGGCCAGCTAACTGCACCCATGGGTAGTGCTTCTTATAGGACACCACAAAAGGCGTGATCATGTTCCTTAGCTTTCTCCATGTTCTCGGCTGAAAAAAAAAACAACAGAAAGAAAGAGACTTTTATAGGAGAATACTTTTAATACTTGTGTATGTGAGGATTTTTCTGTGCTGGAAAAAAGCAGCTGTCGTAGTAAAAGAACATGACACAAGGCTGTGTTTATGCGAGAGAAAGGATGCTGATCTGCGTGAGCGCTCTGACAGTAAACATTCACACAGCTGGAGCTCTTACTGTTATACACATCACTACTGTGTGTCTGATAAAACATTGACCAGCCTGTGTGGGTTTCTGTACACAGCACAGCCCTCGCAAGTCGTTTTCCCAGGGCTGGGAACAAAAGGGTCTGTACTCACACGAGGGGGAGATTTTATCTGCGACATGACGACAAAAGAGAAAAAGGTGCGACACGTTTCAGGACACTGAGGTATCGATTACAGGCAAATGGTTACTTCAGGATGGGGTGGGGTGGGGGGGGGGCAACTGCTGCTTGTGTTTATTTGTAAGGGTTTAAGTGGCACAGCTCTTTTTAAAAAGCGCTAAACAAATTCATCAAATTCAAGTGGCCCAACCAGTTCAGTTGAATTGCAACACAAAGCAAAGCGGGTGGAGTACAAATACAAGTGTAAAGAGATTACAGGCCTTCTGCAATTTTACGATGAAATTTGCTGTCCTTTGCAAACTTTGCTTCACACAAAACACACAATGGCTAAACAGCCAAACCAGACAGACATGAAGTTCACACATGGGGAGCTGAAGCTTTTCTTACGTTAACAAAAAAAAAAAACCCAAAAAACAAAACACAACAACACTTTTTAGTTTAGGCATCTTCACACACACACACACACACACACACACACACACACACACACACACACACAGTACATGTACAACCACATACACAAATGCAGACAATTTATCTACAATTAAATAAACTCCAAGAGGGTAATATGTAATGTTCACACATCCAATAATCCAAAACACAAATTAAAATCAGGAAAAAAATATCATATGATTAAATATTACAGCAGTGAGGATCCAAAATTTGTTATAAAAGGCACGGAGGAATATTATGACTAATACAGAATATTAAGATCACATTTAAAAATAAAAAAGCAAACTTTTTCTTCATGATTAATTGATCTCTTAGTGTCTAGCGATTCGATTCAGGATCGATTTTCAATTCACCGATATTTCTATTCAAATGGTCTATAAATTTTATTTAAATTATGTGATTGACAAGATGAAAAGATAACGTAAACAAATACATTCTGTTAGTTAAATGACCAGTATTAGGTTCGCTTAGCTGCCTGGATTTTTGTAAATAAATTTAAAAAAATCTATCAATGAACAAATAATATATTAATACAAAAAAATAAACACAGACTTCAGTCTACCACAGTGCCTTCACCTTTAACTAAAAAGAAAAAAACACAGACTTTAAAGTCATAGTGCATTACTGTGTTTATATTTTTATAATTTTGTCAGAATAGATCCGCTAGCAAGGGAGCTGGCTAACCTGCTTGCTGTACGGTGACCCAGATGGCCAAGTGGACACATAATGCGATATGCAGTGCGCTTGGGAGTAGGAGCGGCAAAAAAATAAAACTTAAACACATTTTAAAATAGATTTTTGTGTATTTTGAAACAAATCGGTATCGCCAGGACTAGAAAATGTGATTCTTTAAAGAATTTTTTTTTTTTCAGCATTATTAATTTCCTAACATACAATATTTGACCTTTTTCGTTAATAAAAGATAAAGGAACATCTGGGAAAGCAACCACACCGAACACCTTGTTGCTATAAATTCAGTGTAACAAAACACCTTGGTGTATACACAAGCACTCTAAGTATACAGAAATGCAAAATACACAGGCTGGTGGTGGCTCCATTATAGTATGGGTTTGTTTAGTGGATATTCCTTCCAACGTCTGCAAACATCTGACAGACACATGCGTGGGACCTACCAAATATTAGTCTGGTATACCAGTTTTTCTGGAACTTCACTGCAGATTAACATACATGAATTATTACACTTTCAGTGGCGTTATAGTGGTGCAGCAGGCAGGGCTGTTGCTTCACAGAAAGTAGGGTCGGGTTTTGAATGCCCACCTGGACAACCAGTGTCCTCACTGTCCAAAGACATACAGTCAGGTATATTAGAGATACAACACTGCCGCTAGGTCTGTGTGCGCGCGCTGTTGTTGGACTAGTGACCTGTCCAGGGTGTTTCCCTACTCTTCGACCCGGTAACTGGATAAGCGGCTTAGATAATGTGTGTGTGTGTGAGAGATTATAGTATTAAAGAACAATAGCTGAAATGCACAGCAACATACTGCTCCTACACACACTGCACAGTTGCAGAGTCTCTCCCACTTACTGTATATGGGCATAATAAAAAACCTCATACTCACTCACACACACACTCACACACAAGCACAAATCTTACATAAAACAATGATGTGCTCATGGACACGCCTACACACTTCTGAAATCTTCCACATGCTGGTCTGATTTTTTCCTTTTCAACGTCACATGCTCCATATGACTTTTCTTATATAACACAAACATACACACAAAAAAAAAGATTAAAAAAAAGCCAAGCTCAGACTTCATATAGGAGCCTTGTATGTACTTGTATATACTGTCTAACTAAAACGCTTGTGTTTGACCTCATGCTAATTTAATCGCTTAATTCTGATTGTTGCTCCTGATTAACAAGACTAAATAAATAAATAAATAAATAAATAAATAAATAAATAAATAAATAAATAAATAAAAAGTGCTGCTATAGAACAATAGATTAGTTAAGAAGCAGACCCTAAAGCTGGCGATATTCTGACAACAGCATGTTCAAGTCTGTAATCCTATTTTACCATAGCAGTCCGAGCAGTTACAACTTTTCATTTCTTAAAAGAACAACATGTTATATTTTTTGTCCATTTATAGTTGTGTTTAATATTGTGGAACTTCTGTGAAGCAAGTTCCTCTTATCACTTACATTATAACAGCCTTCACCAGCCTTTCACGCTCTCTGTCTTAACGCCAATAAGATAAGAAGCACAGGCAGAAGCACACCGAAAAACACCACTTTGTCATGACAAAGCAGCATCTCCTCTCTCCTGAAGCCTATACAACATTATATAGTTTAATCTCTGACAGGACAAAAACACTGACACTGGAGACTCCTTCCCTCCAAAGAAAATCAAAGTAATACATTTAATATCCTAAGTAATATGATGAATTAATGTCTTCTTACATAAAACATCACTACATAAAAAATTATGTTAAATAATACGGTCCATAGTCCCAGTCCCTGTGAATAAAATGTTGCTATAGAAACAATAGACCTTCTGACCAATCGGATTAAAGAAAAAAGATATTAAACAGCACTGTGGTTTCCCGACATGCCACCCACCAACACACACATGCATACATACATACATACATACATACATACATACATACATATTTTCTGATCTTAATCACCAGTTCCTATCGTAACAGAATGACGAGGTTTGTCGTCACTGTGATGACAGTCTTACTGGATGCAGCGCACAAGATTCCACAACAGAGGTCAAAGGTGTTATGAATAACAGGCATTCCAAAAAACTGGAAGATCTGTGTGTGTGTGTGTGTGTGTGTGTGTGTGTGTGTGTGTGTGTGTGTGTGTGTGTGTGTGTGTGTGTGTGTG
>JAOVVF010000032.1:4667397-4678615 GCA_028565595.1 Duopalatinus emarginatus | reverse complement strand
ATAGATAGATAGACAGACAGACAGACAGACAGATAGATAGATAGACAGACAGACAGACAGACAGACAGACAGACAGATAGATAGATAGACAGACAGACAGATAGACAGACAGACAGACAGACAGACAGATAGATAGAGTCAACTTTATCGTCATTGCTCAGTACAAGTACAAGGCAACTGCAATGCAGTTAGCAAATAGTGTGTTTTGCTAATAACAAATATAAGTGCACATAGTAACAATGTACAAAGTCCTGAGAGTGCAAATATGAGAATTGTGCAATTATAAACAGAGTGCAAAAACTTTGTACTGTTATGGATAGAGTGCAAGTGGTAGCACTGTGCAAGGGTGTGCTACATATAAGATACATGTGACAAAAAATATAAATGTGGTCTGTGGATATACAGTATATGAATGCAGAATAAATATGTTCAATGGTTAAATATGGTACAATATTTACAGTGTTCAGTGAATAGTGAGTGTATAGCGCAGGATTAGTCCAGTGTATGCAGTGTGGCAGTTTTATGGTATGGTCCATTAGTGTACAATATATATATATATAGTACAATACAAAATAAAAAGTTAAATAAAAAATAAAAGGTTAAATAATGTACAGTATGTAGATGATTGATAATCAAAGTCTGATGAATATGAGATGATACAGAAATAGAGATTTTGCAATACACTGATCAGCCATAAGATTAAACCACCAAACCACTGACAGGTGAAGTGAATAACAGTGATTATCTTCTACACTGACACCTGTCAAGGGCTGGGATATACTACACAGCAAATGAAAAGGCAGTTCTCAAAGCTAATGTTTACAGCAGGGGAAATGGGCAAGTTTTAGGGGCCGAGTAACTTTGACCAGGTCCAGATTTGGTGGTTAGCCATCTGGGTCAGAGCATCTCCAAAACAGCATATGTCCTACAGGTTAATTAAGAAAATTGGTCTAAGGTAGTGGGGTGAAGTCCATGCCTCAAAGGCTCAGAGCTGTTTTGACAGGTTGTTTTCTGTTTTGACAGGTGGTTTAGGTGGGTTTAGACAGGAGGTTGATGGGTGTACCATAAAGTGCTGGGTGTACCATAAAGACAGTTGACAGCACTCTTGAAACAACATCTAGCACTCTAGAAACAACATTGCAGTCAATAAATTGCTTTACATTATTTTTTTTGAAAATAATGAACCAGGAATCCTGGAGCAGTGAGCCACCATGATGCTGTTCTATGATTTCCTTTACAGAAAACAAACAAGCAAACTAACAAACAAACAAATCGGACCACCACCACCACCACCACCACCACCACCAATAATAATAATAATAATAATAATAATAATAATAATAATAATAGCAAGCACAACAAAACAACAACAAAACAACAACAACAACAACAAAACAACAACAACAACAACAACAACAATAATAATAATAATAATAATAATAAACTACAACAAAACAACAACAATAATAATAATAATTATAATAATAATAATTATAATAATAATAACAATAATAAAATCTTATTGTGATATGTTACATGTTTTATTAAGACGACTATGGGTGATTAATAATATATTCTGAATGATTTAGTTCATTTGCATGGAACTGAATTAAATTAATGCAATTTGAAATTGGGGGAGTGGAAAGTGGACAGAATTACCTTTTACTGAATATTTTATAAGATGCTGTCTGATTAGATCTGATCAGTGGAGTGTACTGTATTTGTTAATAATGCCTTTCATTCCACCTGTTTATCCTGCCATATAAAGATTTTCTATTCATTTATTCTTTCACTGATTCATTCATTGATTTAGTCTTTATTTACACTTGGAATTCATTGAGGCAGTCGCTAATTTACAGAAAAATAGAAAAATAGAAAAATACAAAATGCAAAGATTAAAGAAAAAAGATAAATTCGAAAGGAAATTGCAGTAGCAGTACATATTGCACAAGAACAGACATAAACTATACTAAAGTGGCAGAAAAACTAGTACAGACGAGCCTATGCAAAATACACAGCACCAACAGCTATGTATGGCATTGGTTGTATCCACGTGTAACATCAGTATTCTATGCTGGGCCCTCAACAAACATCAGTGTGAGGACCTACCCTCCTGTGGGGGACCTACCAAGTATTAGATCTGTTATACATTTTTTTTTTCTGAGGAGGATTACAGAAGTACTTCCTAAAAATAAATTTACTATATACATATTTAAAGTATATACATGATATTACCCGCATTATTGTAGATTTGGAGCACTGATCACAGTCAGTCTATATCTCATTCGCTTAGTCCGTCAGGGTCACGATTTGTCCGGAGCCCACCTGCAATCACTGGACGCAGGGCAGGAACACCCCCTGGATAAGGCGCCAGTCCATTGCAGGGCACCACATACAAACACACCCCTAGTTATTCTGCCATCCTATTGTCCCTTTCCCTCCATTCCTGCACTAAAACTCACATTGTTCATCCTACTGCCACACACGCCTTCACACACACGTTAAGATGTAGACAGCCCTTTTTAATGTCTCAAATCCATAAATCTTTCAGGAGCCCAAACAGAAACACATATTCATTTAATAAATAAAATTGGATAACCATTACAGAAAACACAGCTACACATAAGAGTAAGGAGTCTAATGTTAAAAACTGGATTGCTTTTTTCTCCTATAACATCTCAGTGACTGAGTCATCATTGTGTCTTTTTCACAGAAGCAAAAGAAGAGATTGAAAGGCTGGGGGTGGACCTGGGGTTCAGACATACCAACCCTTAATGTATTCAATCCTTTTGTAAGAAACAAATGCACCATGGCATAATGGGGTGAGAAAGGAAAGGAAAGAGAAATACAAGGGAGGTTGGAGGCACATAAAGCAACATGGACTCCCATCTTCTAACCAGACATCCTACATCCAACTCATCTGCTTTTACAACAAGACGCTTCTTCTAGCATTCAATTCATCTAAAACATTTTCACTGAGCTTCAGTAAAGCACGTTCTTTCTGGTTGTGCATGTAAAAAACCAAGCATCATAAGCAGGCTTCCTGATTTGTGAGGTTGACTACAAGTACCCAGAACTGACTACGGCTGGTTGGATGACGAGATCAATGCAGATTAAAGAGCAGAAGACAGAATGACAGGTAAGACGTGTTAATGAATTATGGTACATTGTATGAAGTACAAGTGCAACAGCTGATGTCCTTTAAACATTACTGTTTATATGTGTCATCATAATTTTGTGGTCATGAGTAAAATAATGCTCTAATGCTCATATCCTAATATTAGTATTGTTGTTTATTATTTTTGTAGCAAGCATAATTACTTAGAAAAAGAATCAAATGTATTATATAATGTATAAAACATGCTTTGAAATACACTGAAAATACAATATTAAATTCAAATGAATATATATATATATATATATATATATTCAAGTGACTTTTAAAACACCCCAACTTTGTACTTAATACAGCTTAAAGTTCAGGTTTATTGTGTTAAATAAATATCTATAAACATTAGAAAACTGCCCTAACACTTGTACACATATACATGTGCATCTACAGTTACTGTATGCATAAATTTGTTTACGTGCCACAACACACAGTGCATACAATGCATATCCAAGGCTTAAGAGAAAACAACAATACTCAATACCTAAATGATGACAGGAGAATAATACAAAGGCCAAGTGATGTTTTTCTTTTTCTGTCTCACACTCTGCATCTCACCACATCCTGAAATAAGAAAAAGCTGAAATATAACATGACTGAACCGCAAGTTGTCACAGAAACCACTATTTCATCCAAATACCTTTTGCAAACTAAAGCATTAGTTTGACTTTAAGAATGTGTCTATTCGTGACTTAAAGTCACTGATAAATGAATAAACAGGATTTGCTTCTGTATTTTATGTGTCATCTAAATTCAGTTGAAGCAGTATTTCCTGTAGGTGTTTACAGAATAAAAAAATTGATTTTAGAAATAGGAACTACTTTTCTTTTTTCTTTCCTTTATTTATTTATTTATTTATTTATTTATTTATTTTTACTACATTTCAGCAAAAAAAAAAAAACCCCTTTCGGCAACTCTCTGGCAACCTCAGAGAACTACATCTAGGTCATTTGCATATCAATAGATAACCTAAAAGAAAGAGAGTGTGCACCACCAGACAAAAAGAGGGTGTGTTGCAACACCTCTGAATATAACCAACTTTACCTTTAGATTCAGGGTTCGATCCCTGGACAGGGAAAGACACAACTAATGTGCCCCTAAGGAACGCACCTATCTCCGCCATGGCTTGGGGCGTGTTTCACTGGAAGGATAGGTTAAATGTGGAGGTCACTTTCCTCTGGGTGCAAGCACAGTACAAAAATTGTTCACTTTAAATAAATCATTTGTAACACCCCATCAAATACCGTCTTTTTCTTTATGATTCTGTCCAGTATGTGACTGGTGTCTCTGTTTATCTCCCAGATCATTTTGAAGATTAAAAGCCATTACTGAGATTGGTATGATGGGCAGTATCAGTCTGATCATTCTGCTGATTCACTCTGCATCCATGTGCTGGGCTTTCCTTCCCAACTTCTGGTCTCGAGTGCTGACGTTGTCATGGGAATCTTATACACACCAGTATATGACAGAGCAGGCTCTGCTCAACGTTACTATGGAGACTATTAACATGATGCCTGAACATTTTGGAGGTCATGAGCAGGTATGCGCTGTAGGACAATGGTGTGTGTGTGTGTGTGTGTGTGTATGTAAAGTGTTCCCTGGGCGCCATGGATAGAGCTGGCCAACAGCTCTGGGCATGTGTGCCGACTGACCCCTAGTGCGTGTTCACTAGTGTGTGTTTCACTGCATGGATGAGCACCCAAAAGAGTGATTGCTGTATTATTGTTGTAATGTCGTTTTGATATTAAATGGCCATGCTTGCATGCATACATACATACTTACATACATACATATCTGTATGCATTCTATATATTAATTGTTATAATAAAGAAGTTATACCCTTATTTCCCTAATTATTATTATCATATTACACAATTTGACAGTAAACGTGGAAAAAACAAAATCATTACAGTATAATAAAAAAACAAAAAAAAATAATGCTCATGTGTTAAAATCAGGTTGACCTGGGTCGGGCCTTTTGGAAATCCGTAGGTGAAGTGGTCAGTGCCAATGCCGCAATGGACTTTCTGAGTTCTACGCGATCTGACCCGGTGTATCACTTCGACTCAGAGAGAGTAGAAGAGAGCATGAAGATGATGCGGGATTTCTGGAAGCAGATGGTTCTGCTGACTGAGAAGAAGGATTATCAGGGAGCGAGATATCTCCTTGGACAGCTTCTCCATGGCTTACAGGTTCAGGGATTTAACAGAGCACTTTATTACACATGGCAAAAGTATTTTTTATTTATAAGTTAGCAAATATTAAGTTTTAATACCTTCTTTAATAACTTAACTTAATAGCTTCATAACAAAGGACACATAATATAAGGTTTAAACAATTAGGAAAATAATTTCCTAATAATTCCCTTGCTTTTTCTATTAAATGTGTGGCAAGCCCAGTCCATTAGCCATAATTACTTCTTATTCTAAAATCAACCGGATAGACTTTTACATCTTATTATGTGTGTGTAGGACTTTTATAGCCACAGCAACTGGGTGGAAATGGGACAGCAGACTGAGTACCTTCATCTGCTGCACCCCAAAGAACCGGCAGTACCTGTAGCCTCAGGTGAGCCGCACAACATTCAATGACCCAAACTATAGGACAAATGCAGAAACACTTGGTCTATACTATACATTTTTATAGTGTATAACATTTAAACTCACTTATTAGCTGTATGTAGCAGTCTTACGTCATCTGAATACCATAACATTTGTTTTTCAGAGGACACGCCTACCTGTGCTGCATGCCATCGATTCAGTTGTTATAATAATCTACTGGAAAAGCTTGTTAATGGTCCACCAGAGCCTCTTCTGACCACTGGATATTTCAGCACCTATCCAGCCAAACCTATAGGTATGTTTACTACTAAAAGGCTCAAAGCTAATCAAGCTAATGTTTCCATCCTGACCGATCATCCTGATTCTTTGTCACGTTACTACACTTGACTTAAAGTGGGATAATACTTGACAATAAAGTCTTTATTGGTGTCTCTTAGGGAAGTGCAGCCATGGTGGTATTCTGGACAGCAGTCGTCACCAGGCAGCTGAGGGTGGCATTAATAAGGACAGCACATCCCCTGTCTTCTCCCCACACCACTTTTTGCACAAACAAGCTGCTCAGCTTGCTTCCAGGGCAACTGTCAGAGTGCTCCGGGACCTCAGAGATGAGGTGGGGCCCAAGAGCTTTCTCAGGTCAGAGGTCAACCTAAATTACTCTTCAGGAGACTTTATAGTGATATAACCTAGGGAATGTGGTTTCGCTTTATTTAGGCTGTAAATTAGAAAAAAAAAACAAATTAGCACAAAAACCTAATGTGTTTTTTAGGTGTTTTTTTCTCTTGTGAAGTTACTAATGGCAAAAAATATAAGCTAGTCAGAAAGCAGAATCCTGAAGTCTTCATAGCCTATTATAGCATTTGACTTAGCATGCATACTAGAGTCCTCAAAGGAAGTCAACATATCTACAGTTACACAATTTTTATAAATGCATCTATAAACACCACCTTGCTAACAAAGCCTAAATAAGTTCAGATTTTATGATAAATACTGCTGGCTTTCTGTATACTTTTCCAGGTTTCTTAGTGTTCAACAGCCTCCAGCCCTGGTGTTTGTGATAGACACGACAGGTAGCATGTTTGAGGAGATCACAGCTGCTCGTCTCCGTGTCCTGTCCATCATTCAGGCACGAGCAAGGAATCATGAATCTGGGCTTCCTGGAACTTTCCTACTCATTCCATTCCATGACCCAAGTAAGAAATAAGACACATTTAATACGTAGACTTGTTTATAAGTGGGAAAAAAAATCAGAAATATCAGAAAAAGTCACAAAATGGGAGTTGACGAAGTGTAGCATGTGTGTCTGTAATGTTAAAAATGGATTTCAGCTGTAGGCCCGGTGTTGGAGACTGATGACCCCAATGAATTCCAGAAGTTCATGGAGAATTTAATGGCTCTTGGTGGAGGAGATGAACCAGAGATGTGTCTCTCTGCTGTTCAGGTAAGAATATATTGTGCATCATAGGAGGAATTTGATTAATTATAATGTTTATGAATAACATTTTTTTTTGGCAAATCTATAATCGAGCCATAGTGTGATTTCTTTTACTGACCCAGATAACAAATGAGTCATGGCCCAGATCTGGCCCAGATACCACAGTGGTGTCGACTTCATCAGGATTTAGGTACAGGATCTTAGCCACAAAAATACTGTAGGCTACAGTTGGGCCAGTTTTGGTCCATAATGTAAATCATTTCACATGGTGGGCTACATGTGGACCCCATATTGCCTAAAGCAGGGGTGCCCAACTCCAGTCCTGGAGGGCCAGTGTCCAGCACAGCTTGGTGGTTTCTCTACTCAAACACAGTTAACAGGTAAGTGCAATCAGGTGTGTTTGAATAGAGAAACCTCCAAGCTGTGCTGGACACTGGCCCTCCAGGACTGGAGTTGGGCAGCCCTGGCCTAAAGTCTGCATGCCAAGACAAACTTGAAATGTGCATAGGATTCATCTGCTATCTGGGGAAGACTGATAATATTAGAATCAGAATCAGAATCAGAAATACTTTATTGATCCCAGAGGGAAATTTCAGTTGTTACAGCTGCAATCATTTATCATATAAAAAGAATAAAAACTCTAATAATTTAAAAAGAGGTAAACAGAACAAAAGCAGTACTAAAAGCTAGCATGGTTCCTGTCCATTTTTACAAACAGAGTTATTTTAGCATTCTCTATCTTAGATTACTCAGATTGGCCTGAGGTTGCAATCAGATAAGCACTTTTTATTAAATGTCAGAAGATCTAACAATACTGAAAATAGGTCTAGGATATTTCATAACCCTTAGGTCCTGCTGTGAGCTGTAAGGTTTTTTTAGCCATTTTTATTAGGTTTTTAGTGGAACGTCTTTATGAGTAAGGGTTTGAGCAATGAAAAAAACAAGACAATAGGAAACTATGAAGAGTGTTACTTTATATAGACAGCAAAGTCTCCTGTAAAAATGCCCCTACTTACTCTTGCCAGTTACAACCACTGATATTACAGAATGCTAGCTCATTTTTAAAACATCTCATTTCTTAATCCTACAACTAAACAGTCCACTCATCATAATATATAAAATAGATACTATACTGTAATATAAACCCCACTGCTCTGAAATGTCTTCTTTCTCACCATATATATACTTTAGGACTCCTTCAGGAAACAGTATTAATGACACAAGGTTTGGTTCACTAATTGTGTGTGTGTGTGTTTATTTCAGCTGGCTCTAATCCATAGTCCACCACTGTCTGAGATTTTTGTTTTCACTGATGCATCCCCTAAAGACAGCCACCTGTACAGTACCGTCAAAGCTCTCATTTTAGAAAAACAGAGCAAGGTAACAGACACGGAGTGCCACAGCCACAAACATGAATACACACAAACACCCCACACCATGAAAACCTCAACCTTTTATCCTCAAGGTGACCTTCCTGTTAACTGAAGACCCAAGTCAAAAAGAGAGATTGACAGGCAAGAGGAAGAAGAGATCCACCTTATCTCCTGACAGATTCTCTCTCTACTCGTCTCTGTCCTCCTTATCCGGAGGGATGACCATCTTCACCACTAACAGAGATATTCAAAAAGCATCAGCCATTGTGGAAGACAGCACAACTTCCAGCAAGGTAAAAAAAAAAAAAAAAAAAGCTTCCAGCAATATAAGATGCAGTAAATCTCAATAAATATGTTTGTTTATTTATTTATTTATTTATTTGTTTGTTTGTTTGTTTATTTATTTATTTATTTTACCAGTATGATTATCTGACTTGATTATAATTAACACTGATGTAAAAAAGACATAAAAGCAGCATGTTTATGTGGTTGGGATTTTTGTCTGCTCTTCTCCTCAGGTAACTCTGTTTCATGTGGAAAGTAAATCAGATTCATCACAGTCCTTCACAGTCGACCCAGCGGTCAGATCTGTCAAGCTCCATATTGCTGGAAAACTCACACACTGTGTCCTTATCAACCCTACAGGTATACACACCCACAATCACAGCTGCAGACTCCTGTCACAGGAAAAATGAACACTGTTTAGCAATAAAAAATGACAAAATTGTATGCATCCTTAGGCAATTTTATTCATTCCAAATAGGGTGCACAATTTAGCAGATCAGGGAGATGCCGCATGAAAAGTGACTGTTTGAATATAAATGCATCAAATGAAGCACATTATACTATAATCCTATCGAGATATTATTTAGACATATCAGTCTATTGTGCTGTGATGGGCCATATAAATAACAAAAAAAAAATAGCCAAAAAAAGACATTGGATTTATCCATTGTATAATGTATCAGGAGGTACACAATATAATAAATCGCTCATAAAATCTAAGATAAGCAAATAGAAAAATAAAAATTATCAATAAATTTATTAAATAAATTATTAGCACTTGACTTGTATAGAATAATTTGCTACTAATGAAATCTCATGGATTGGAGTACTAATATTAAAATGTCTAAAATATCTGTAACTTATTTATTTATTATACTGTGCACTCTGTATGTGACCAGTTTAAAAAATGGGGAAATTATGAATAAAACAGTAGTAGCTACATATAACCTACATGAACAATATTATTTGCTGTGCATGAGAAACATTATGATATCTAACCTGGTAAAAAATATATTCCATTTTTAACATACGGTGCAAGATTTTTCAATATGTAATGCAAAATTTGGCAAATGGAAATGTTTAACATAAAAATGAATAATAAAGGTGTTTTACAGCTTTGAGATGAAATGAATATCCATTTATTCTATATGTATTAGTTTTGTTATATTGGCTTGTATAGAAATTCTCAACCTTCTAAACTTGAAAATATACTAAAATTAGATATTTTTTTTATTTAATCCTAACATTATATTGTACTATAAAATTGCTTATGCATGCATACCAACGAAACGTCTTCATCCCTGATTCTTACTCTCTCTGTTAGGTACTCGTCAGTCTCTTCTTACTGAAGCAGGTCCTCTGGGTGAGCTGGATCAGTCTGATGGTTTGTACCGAATCAGACTTTTACCGCCTGTACAACCTGGCCAATGGCATCTCAATGTCACATCACATGGACCAGTTACACTTAATGTCTTAGGTAACATATCCTTTGTGCAATATTAAGTTACATATATATGAGCTAGGCACCTGGAGTTATGGGTTACCGTTTTCTGCTAGGTGCACCGATTTCCTCCCACCCCCTGAAAAACACATGTGGAAGGCTAATTGGATACGCTAAATTGTCTCTAGGTGTGAGGGAATGGGTGTGTGTTTGTATGTGGTACTCTGCAATTGATTGGCGTCCTGTTGAGGCCTTATTCCTGCCTTGCGTCCAATGATTCCAGGGCTTTGGACAAACTATGACCCTGATGGACTCAGATAGTCAGTGCCTGATTGGCTGACATATGACCCATAAACTTATATATTTTTTATCACAAGCAGCTGTACACATGAAACAGTAAATTAATTGTAGGTAAATTTTACAGATACACAAAACATACAATTATAAAAAATGTATTCATAAATCTACATATTTAAATTAAAACGCAGACTAAATTGACTTAGGTGAATTCTGAACATTGTATGTTCATTGTACATTGTAACATTATATTGAATGTAAATCCTTTTTGTCATGCTTTGTTTTGGTACTTTAAATTAAAAATAAATGGGTTCATATTATTCACATCATAGTAAACAAAAGTATCCCAGTTATAAACCATATATATGTTTTGTCTCCTAGGTGAAAGCACATTGGACTTTTTCTATTACTTTGCAGTTGAATCAAACGAGACTCATCCAGGACTGCGGAGAGTCGAAGGCAGTCCTATTGCAGGTAAGCTGTTTACTAAAACCTTTACCTAAATACTGCTTTAGAATACCTCAGTCTTTTACGGGGCAGCCATAGCCTAGTGGTTATGGAACCGGTCTCTTGACCGAAAGGCTGTGGGTTCGATCCCCGCCCAGGGCAAGACATGACTGAGGTGCCCTTGAGCAAGGCACCTAACTCCCCCAACTGCTC
>JAOVVF010000032.1:4588722-4607497 GCA_028565595.1 Duopalatinus emarginatus | reverse complement strand
CATATTTGCACTCTGATATTGCACATTGCTTTTTCATATTTGCACAGTTTTTCATTTGCACAGTTTTTACATTTGCAATTTTGCACTTCTGGTAGATACTCACTGCATTTCAATGCCTTGTACTTGTACTGAGCAATGACAATAAAGTTGATCTATCAATCTATCTATCTATTCTTCCTGCTATAAACACATGAGATTTGAGAACTGACTGTTTGCCTGCTGCTTAATATATCCCACCCCTTGACAGGTGCCATTGTAATGACATAATCAATATTATTCACTTTACCTGTCAGTGGGTTTGGGGTTTTAAAGTTGCTCTGCATTGACTGAGTATGTTTTCTTGATAATGTTTTATTCTGTAATAACATTTACTGCCATGAATAGTTTTAATAGTGACCTAGAAAAATGGGTCACGTTACAAATCATGATCACACCATCATAAGTTCTTCGGAAGCAAATAAAATAAAAAAGTGATTCAATAATTGCAAACAAAAACTCCAACAGCCAACTTGCTTCATGCATATCAACTAAACCAAACCACAGCTTTCCACCAAACCACCATCTAAAACATCTCCAACAGACACAACAGTCCATTTAGGTAAGCAGTGCTGTACTGTTATTGTGGCACAGACTTTCAGCATTCAAACTGCTCGAATGCAAACCATTCATATTCTATCCTTTTTTTTTTTCCTGGGACCGATGACACCTGTCTCTCAACTCTATATCTGCCTCTCCCAGTCAGTCTCTCTGCCTCCCTCTGCCTCGCTGTTGGCTTTGGAAACCAAGGCACGTGCCTTTTGTCTTGCTAATTCTCTGCTCTCTGAAAGGTCCTCGGCCTGCACTTCACATTCAGGTGGAGGGTGAATGGCTGACTCAACAGCCACGCTTCTTTATTTACACAGAACAAAAACAGCACCTGCTGAGCGCCCGGGCCTCGGCCATTGTAAACACACTCAGACAGAAAGAGCGAATGAGAGATGAAGAGCTCAGTGATCAGCTATATCACCCTCTACTCCTTCTGCATCTGCAGGTATTGGTAAGGAAATCAGTGTCTTTGTGTTTAAAGCTGATGGATTACCTTCACCTGTAACTGCTGCTGAGAGGAATTATTTAATTATATGGCCTCATGTACTAAAAGTGCACATAAAATTATTAATAAGTGATAATTATAAATATCCAGATAGTCTGAACGAACATTTATATCCCATAAAATCTCCTAAGATCTGTAAATGTACATATCTTAAATATATGTATCTTATGTATTAAATATATGTAAATATATGTATGGGACATTCTGAGCAACATTCATATTAATTTCTTTGGAACAAATTAACAAGACAAATTCAAAAATGAAGACAAACGTAATGGCCACATAGAAAAGGACTGCTGTAGATCTAGCTGATGCACTGCAGTGGCTAAGCTGCATTACTGGAATATTTGGTGCAACATAAGCAAACACAAACACACACACACACACACACACACACACACACACACCACAACACCAGATCTACCACCAGAACCACCACCACCACTGTTTTGCAATTTGGTCACTATTTTAAGCTAATGTAAATAAATGTAAATAAGCTTTGCCGTTAATATATGCCTAATTGACAAAACGATCTTTCTGGCCTATGAAACAACTCCCAGCACACATTTTCATGAAACGATGGATTAATAAATAAACCCCTTTCTTATGTTTGTCTTCTCTAATGTCAAGTACAGCTGTAAGCTGCAGGGCAAAGCAGTAAAGCAGTAAGGCATGTCGGTCAATCCTACCTTCTTTGGCAGCCAGACGAGGAGACTGGTCAGTGTGAGATGGTGCATTATATGATAGTGATGAGCTACCTGCAAAATAAAAAAAAAAACTATTAGACACATAACAAATATATATATTTGTAGGTAGGTCTAGTAACATGCTTATTAATGTGTAATAACAGTGTAAGTACTGTGTAGTTACTGCTCAGTGACTATGTTCTTCCTGTTTTTTAACAACAAAACAAGTAATTTGTGATTTTCAAATCGCAATCCCCACAAACAAGATTACAATCAAATTCAGGTATAAATAATAAAAAAATGTACAGTTATAATGGACTGTTTTTTTTTTTTGCTGTACAGGCCTTCTGAATAGCAGGACTGACATAAAAAGCAAGGATGATATTGGTTATACAAAGCGAGTGAATGAAGGGTGTGTGATTGTGTGTCTTATGGGGGAAGTCGAGGGGACTTTGCACACATATTTTAACCTCCAGGCCCCTCACCCCCAGCGCTGTGGTGTTGAGACCCCAGAACAGGGCAGCCATTGTGTCGGGTGCGATCCCCATGCAGCAATCAAACACTGCTGCCCCAAAAGAAAAATAAACCCCCACATGGCCGTGGGCAAGAGATGGAGAGAGAAAGAGCGACAGAGCGAGAGAGAGAAAGAGAGAGAGAGAGAGACATTTAGAGAGGAAAATAGATAAAGTGTGAGACAGACCGTTATAAGACCTAAAAAACTCATTTCTGTTTTTTGCCTTCGTCCTTTAAACACGTCCATTTACAATCCACATCGGCCCTATAAATGTAATACTCTGTATAAGTCTGTCAAAATGTGTCCCAGTTCTGCTTCTCCATCCAAATGACACACTCTAATGTTTAATCCATTCCAAATTATTTGCTATCTGTGATCCCATCCCATGCAGGGTTTATTACACCCAGTCTTCCCAGTATTGGCTCAGTATCAACAATGGCCATGACCAGGATAAAGCAGATACTGAAGCTGAATGAATGGACTGTATAGCTGCAGAGCAAAAAAAAAAAAAAGTTTTTGTACTGTAACTTATTACACCAATATAGAGAGAGACCCACAATAAACAGAACTAATTCAGTGGTGTTTGTTCAGTGTGACACTGTACCATGTCACATTTTTTAATGAAGGGTTCTGTAATTACAGCTGGCAAAACAACCAATTTCCCAACATTTTACACATGGGCATTCTTAAAAAAAAAAAAAGCGTTGTCTGTTTTTCTGTCTGCTCAGTCACAAGCAGTGTGGATCGGACAGATGAACATTTACACTGTGCACACTTGTTAAGTCTGCCATCAATTCTACTTTAGGGCACACCAGACTATATGCTACATAGTATTGAAAAAATATTTGTTTACGTTCATGTGCTATACATGCTGTTTTTGTGTACACTGACGTGTCAGACTAACTGGTACAGACGAGCATATTCAAAATACGAATGCTGTGGGTGCAAAATAGGAATGCCTTTGTTGCATCAACCAAAGCGACACGTTTCTAGAGCTGTTTCCACTGTGAAATGGCAAGTTAACATGATTTAAGTGGTTTTCAATGCGGTTCAGTAGTTGGAGCTTGTGTAATGGGTTATAGAATTGCAGAGGTATAAGCGAAGTTTGGATTTTTACATACAACCGTTTCAAGGGTGTTCTGTGACTACAAGAATTCCGAAGACAAATCACTACTAAGAATTCCGGCAAAACTTCAAACCTACGACAGCAGTGTGGCCATAAAAAGACTCTGGGTGAACCTCACCAGCGTCGACTGGCAAGAATCGTTTCATGTGATAGGTGTACAACACTGCCTCAAGTGTCATCCTATACTGGGGCCTCAACAAATGCGCAATGTTCCCTCCAAGATATTGGAGCGATGTGCACTTTGTGGCACTATATTTATATTCATATTTGTATTTGTATATACATCACTATCATCATTACACCATTTTAGTCACTGCTTTCCAGGCAATTTATCTCAGCCAATTCACCTAACAGCACCACTACCATCACCAGTTTTTGTAGGTGAGAGAATCTGAGAAATATGAGAATCTGGAAGAAATCTGTGGACATTGGGACAACATGCGAAACTCCACACAAACAGTAATCCGATCTTAGGATCAGAGCAGGAACCCTGGAGTAATGAGGTGGCAATGCTACCTGTCTGGACATACAGCACAGGTCAGTTGGAACAAGTAATTAATCATTTGTCTTTGGGTTTGCAACAGCAGAAATACATTGTCATGTAGTTGTCTAAGGAAATTGGCAAGTAGGACGTGCCTGAATGTCAAATCCCAGACATCCTCCAAGATGATTTATCAGTAACATGGTCTTTTACTTAATGCATACATGTAAAAGCGTCTATGTAGCTTCCTGTTTTTAAAATATGTAAAATATTTGAATAGAACAAAGAATAAAGAATTTGGGGTTTTTTACACAGTACCATGTGTAGAATTGCTATATAGTCAACAAAATACCATTTTCTCTAATAAAAGCCAAAACACATCTGCTGAGAATCTGGACAACTGCTTTACCCTTCATTACTCCTCAGAATACCAAATTTTGTCCTCCCTCTCTTTATCCTTATCGCTGCTGAGACTCAGTTCTCTGCTTGGCTCTTGGCACTGACACGTACATGTGCACTCTCCGTCACTGCGTTCTCTTGGTATTGATTTGCGCTAACATGCATACAAGGAACACACAGTTTATAGAAAAAGGTGCAAATTTTCTCAATTTAGCAACAGCTGGTTAATGTACTTGGGCAGATCAATAACATTCAAATAATAATACAAGACACAGAGAATGAAAAAGATAGAGAGGTTGAGAGAGAGAGAAAGAGAGAGAGAAAAGCTGCACACATGTTTATGGCTTGTATAAACTATCAAGGCCTCAGAATGCTGGACACTGGGTCGCTCTCGGCAGTGTGTCTTTCCTGTTACTACCTTCACCGACGGTGTAACATATGTAATCAGGCACACACGTGCACACGCATTCTCTCTCTCACTCTTGCTCTCTAACACACTCCGTTCTGTCTGTCGATTGTTCGGAGGAAGCCGAGACAATGCTAGCGGTTCACCTCCGCTCCACTCTTGGCTGTAATTTAAACAAATTCTCAAATTGCGGCCAAATTGAAAGCACATTGGTGAGTGGGCGGCAATCGCGTACAAAAATCTGGAGAAGTGACCGACGGCGAAACCGAAATAACGCAGCAACAGGCCACACTACTTTACTCCAATATGCACTAGCAGCCTCCAGCATCGGTGCATGTGGCAAGAGATTCAATCTCCTTTCCATGAGATCCAGATTTGAGTCAAGGCCTGCTGATTGAGCCTGTGTTTAGATTTCCTGTCCGCATAAAAGTATCTGCTTATATAAATGTATGCATGCATGCATGCATGCACACTCTCTTGTGTCTCAGTATATGAATTCATGCTGGTGTCTGCTAAATATAACAGTGCTTGTGTATGCACCTGTGTCTATGAGTCAGAAGGAGCTCTTCTAGAAAGCCTGAAGCTGAAGGAGTGGTGTCTCTGTCCTGCTCTGTTGTTTATAAGCCTAATGACACATTGGAATGTTAATCAGACTCTTAATAAATAGAACTGAACACATACAATATGTTTAAAGAATAATTGTGCAGTCTGTCGGCGGCTCGGGAATGGTGTATGGGCATGTATGAGTGGGACCAGAAAGCTCTGGACAGATTCCTTATTTGTCTGTGATCGTGTTTGTTTGTGTTTCGAGCGGAAAAAAAAAAGATTAGCTTATGCTCCATATCTCAAGGGTCTGAGAGTCAGCCACACCCTTGCAAATATATATACACACTCTACGCTATTAACGCTATCAATAGCGATCTTGGATCAAGCTAGGAGCAACACAATGTAAATTTCAACGTTTCACACAGGGTACAAACCCACACTTTAACAGAGACAATGCCACTATGCCTCCAGGATGTAAATAAAGCTAAAAGAGAGCTTTGGCACAGGGTCACGTCTCTTATTCATATTCGTGTTTTTTTTTTTTTTTTTTTTGCTCAGGACTGCAGCCAAGGCAATTCAAATTGCCGAGCGGAGGATTCTGAATCATTTCTTCACCTTCCAAAGTACACACAGGCAAAATCAAAAGCAGTTTCAGGCAGATCCACAATGGCCCACGCTTAAGCTGAGGCTCAGTCCTGAAGCAACTGTCCTTAATGAAAACTCCAAACGGCAGGCTCTCCTGAGGAAGGGGAAAAAAGCATCCTGAGAATGCTCTGCCCTGCAGCTCACAATGCCTCCGTTATGCTCTCGATCCATACGCCGGCCCTCGGCTCGGCTAGCCGCACACAAAACTGTTGACACCCACGGAATTAAGTTCCCATTACCTCACACTGCTGAGACTATTGGCTGTTTTATTTTCCCTTTTTTTTTTTTTTTTTTTTTTTTTTGAACCGCTGCTTTTAAGCGCCATGACTCCACCCGCCTTGGAGCTGAGCTGCTGTCATAATGTTGGGATGGGCCAGCTGTTTCTCTCATCCCGTTTTGGGCCAACACCACCGGGGCCTGACCTTTTGGAGGATGCACAGCTAACCCTCAGGATGGTACACTTTTTTTAAACCAATCTGTGCCCTGTGCTTTCATCTGAACTTGAGCCTGAGCGATCAGATTGAACGTCTGGTCTGTAACCTCAAGCAAGTTCCTCAACATGGTCCAGATGACAGCCTACGCACAGATGCACCACCTCTGCAACGTGCTGCTTATAGATTACATTGACCAATTGGGGGTTGGGGGTAAAAGGACCTCTGCCAAAACATGAAGCGCTATAATGTAAGAAAGCCGCTGGAAGAGGAATGAGGCAGACTGCCTCCATTGTAAATTAGGGATAAACTTTCCCGTGCAGCGCCGAGGCAGGGGCCTTGCCTGGCAAGCTCCTGAGGCCATGCACCTGGGTCTTGTCTAGGCCTGCCCATGGCTGAGGGCACACAGAAGGGGAGTAAATTTGGTTGGGATAGTTATCAAAATTCTTCATGGTCGCAGCAGCTCTGCCAAGCAAAACGTGGCTGTCCTGAGGAGTTATGGGGATGAGAACAGCCAGGAATGGTCACTCTCTGAGCTGCAAACTATTAAACGGAAGAACGGCGCTCTGACTGCATGGTCTGACGTGCTAAATCAATCTTTTATGTATGATTCCACTACACAGCAGTTTAGAGATTGCCTTGTTAGTTGCCTCTAAAGTTGCCTTGTTAGGGGGGGGAAAGCATCGGGACCAAATTCAAATCCCTATACCTCACTATGTAAAAATGAATTGTATTAAGCCTTAAGAAAAGATACAACTACAAACTTTACCTCCAGCCCTAAGACAGCAAATTCTTCTGAGATTTAGGATTAAGAAAGCATATTGAATAATGTCATTATTCCAGCCAAAACTTGCGTGTTGCTATTCCTTCATCCAACGACTCAAATCACTGCCAAACACTGTGCAATTATGACTTTATTACGTTTGTAGCTTGGTTTCTCAACACCCCATTAATTTATACTTGCTTTGCCTTAAATGCGTCCTGGGACTCTTTTCAATAATTTGACTATAGGAAAACGATTTAGCAGGTGACAGTACTGTAAATTGACATTGGTGTCTATGTCCCAGCCACAAGCCAAACAATGATTTAGCTTCTATTCGAGCCGAAACATGAGCTCCATTGAATCAGGACATTTGATATCAGCTCTGGATTTTCTTTCCTGTTCTATCAGCGCTGTTTTCTATTAGCCATCTCCAGCAATGTGCTCCTGAGTTCAAAGCAGCGCTTTAACGTCCAGGCCTTTTGTATTTCAAGTGGTTAGCGATTTCAGATGGCAGGCATTAGATCTGACCACAAGCCCTGTCACACTTGCTCAGAAATTACAACATATCAACTAATGCCCAATATGTTGAACTGGATAACCTAAACTGTTTTACTTGGTGCTTCGCTGTGTTTCATGTTCAAACAAGGGCGCACAGTAAATATTAACATACTAGAACAAGAATAATAAATTCCACATATTTCTCTACATTTCTACCTAAGAACTGCTGCTGCAATCATAAAGACCCGTGTCCTGTGTTCAACTAAGGTCTTAAAATCATCCTCCCGGCACGGTTTGACTTTACTCCTCTACACCAGTATATTTAAATGATTTACAGGTTCCCTTCTGAGTCTTAAGGTTTCTTCCGCATGTTATCTCAAGAAGACTGTCCTTGACACTGTGACCTCTGCTTTGCTTATTAAATCTACATCTGGATTACTCTAAAACCCCATTTATACATAAGCTTTATACATATAAATGAACTGCTAAAAAGAGAGCACACTGGCAGTCATGTGTCGACAGGTGGACTATTTAATTAATCACAAGATAGGAGACGTGCACTTACTTTCCCTGAGGTAATTAAGATGTGAGAGCAGGACATCAGCATTATAGACAGTGGTGAGTCTCAGGAAATCCTCTTTGCTCATCTTGCACAGTTCCTTGCCATCCGTGTTTTGGAACATGGCTGTGTCGATTTCTAGGAGGCCGTACTCTTTTACAGCCCAGTCTAGCCACTGCCGTACATGATCAGGCGACCACAGGGAAGGATCTGGAGAAGACAAGGTGAACGGTCAGGTTAAAGATCAGAGACATTGCTCTGTATAATAAAATGATTTTCTTGCTATAAAACAGGCAGTGAGACCTTGCTTCCTTAAAGCCATGAAATCTTTTCTAGAGGTTACAATGCAGCAGAAGACGCATGGAGCACAGCACTTAGTGCTTTTCTTATGCTTACATGAACTCATACATGCCCACAATAACCATCATTTTGATTGACAGGGGAGCGTGTAAGTCCCACCTAGGTTTAATTCTCATAATCTCCTGATTATAGGGATCTGTTGCACTATTTTAAAACCATTACTCCAAAACTATTAAATGTTTTAGGTGATTTAAATCCGAATGCGTCTAAAATGTCTTGTGAATTATCTGAGCCTCAGCTCTTGAGGAAGAAAAGCAGGCAAAATCTTTTCTCGACCTATTAAGCAAAGTCCATGACTGGAACTATCAACCTGATCTATCCTGCTTGCATGATTTAGCTTTTTTGTTGTATTTCTCTGTATTTTCTGAAATCTGTATTTTTTTATTTTGATTCGTAAGCAATAAAGCAGTTACTAAAGATGTATAATTAAATGTTAATATCATTGCCACGCTTTTAAGTCTCCCACTTCTGCGGCCGTGCGTTTCAGCCATAACCATACGCTAGCATGCACGTACTCAAGGGTTTATCACATAGCACCATGAAGTGCTGATTCATGTCCCAACCTCAGAATCAGATCATCATCATCCAGAGAGTGACATATCCACTGTGCACATTACATGCCAAAGCCTTATAAAAAGACATTAAAATCCACGCAGGCTTTCTGCACCGCTGGCGTACCTGCAGGAACAATAACCCTCCTCTCGTTGGTGGTCATGTTGGGGGGCGGGGCAGTCTTCTCATCCATGTAGCCTCCGTATCCCATCTGCGACGTGTCTGGGCTGCTCACCAGCTTATTGCATTTCCCCACACTGCAGTCCACCGGGGATTCTCTGGAATATGAGGATGATGAGCTTAGAGACGAATGTTTCATAAATTAGAGTTTTTAAGTTAACACTCACTGGACGTGTTTTTTAAAATTATTACCACAACAGGATAATTAATACTGGCAGTTGTCAAAATTTGGACTGTTGTTCTGTTTGTTTCCAAACTTTTTTTTTAATCATTTACATAAATATTTAAGCTTGAACTGCTCTTGTGACATGTAAGGAGTCATATATTAAACAATGATGCCATTAAATCACGAAATTAACTACATGGACTAGCAATTGGATGGTACCAATACCAGTAAGTTGACACGCTTAAACCCGCCTAGTTCAATTGGGAGTACATATATACATATACATATGAATATACATATATATATATATATAATGAATACATTAATATCAATACATGAATGTTTCTCTGGTGCTCAAATCTCTATCTCATACCTGGTTCCATTAAGGTGGTCATATTCACGTTTTACGTTAATACGAGTGGGCTGATTGATCCACTCCTGCTGAGGTGGGATGGGATTGATCTTGTGTTGCTGTCCGTAATCCTGTGTGCTGGATGCTGTCATGTCTGTTTTGGGTAGAGGGGCAGCAGCAACGTAGGGAGGTTCGAACAGAGACTGGTCTTCACTCACCACTGATAGCGCCTCCTAGAGGAAACAAGAAGAAACGCTACATCAATGAGTGGTGGAAATAAGTAGACCATCCTGAATCCTTTCAATCATCACAAAGCCAACGCGTTTCTAAAACGACTTCTTATAAGTGAGTGAATCATTTCAGTAGAGTGCTCAAATGATTTGATAACATAGCATTTGGAAAGTGCTCAAAAACAGATTTTTGGAGAATGTCAATACAAAGGCAGGATTTCAAATAAGGAAAAAAAAAGAAATAATAATCATCATGTGAATGACAGAACATAATCTTGCCTCTTTGCCTGTTCATGACTGAAACACAAGCAGGTTGGAAAGTCAAAACAGATCCACAGTAACTAGTCTGAGGTCGCTTCTACATTTGACCTCGTTGCAGGAGCTCAGCTGGGGTGATGTAGCTTTATTAAAGAAAACAAACGCAGCAGACAGGCCTCTCCGGAGACTCACAGTGTCTACATGAGTGGGTGCTCGTAGCGCTTTTATTCTGCCCATCAGCATTATTGCAAATAACACTCCTTATTCAGATATACAGAAGCAGTCATGTTTCATTCACATCTTTCAGTGACTCCCCCTCCATTTCCTCTCCTTTTTCTATTTTCCATTTTGTAAACTTTGTTCACAGTGTGAGCCAGAACAATAGAACAGATTTCCTTCAGCTCCATTCAAACACTTGCCAAGACCTGCACCTGTTAATATTGAGCCTTGGCACTGTCCTTACTCACTGTACATTAGAAGAGAATTAAATAAGGAACAATAAATAATCTCGATGTCTGTGTGGTTCTTCCAAAAAAACATGTAGGACACTAAAAGGTTTTCTGAGAATAGTGTAAATCCTCTAGGTGCTGTATTTCTTTGGAAGAAATTCTCAGACTGCTTTCTTTGGATTCAATTGAATGCATATGTGCCACACCGAGATGGGCTAATGTCACTGCAACCAAGCCAAAGCACAGGTCAGAACAGCCTGCTGCCATCACTTCAGCACAGCCGTCTCATATAATCACCCTGCCTGTATTCAGAAGTCCTCTTTTTCACTGTGGCTTTTTCAGCTTCTTGACAGGCGCCATAATTTTGACTGGCAGAGCCAATGCAGCATCTGTGGACACTATCAGAGAGACCCACAGCAGTGGGGCTGGTGAAGGATAAGTATGACACAGAGAAAGAATGCCACGATGGTGCCAGATAAGGACCATTCTGACTGCTGTGCACTACTTACGCTGAGACATATCAGACCGCACCATATAATTCATGATTGGCAGTCAGGCTTACCCAAGATTACAGAGGGGTTTTAAAAATAGGAAAATCTAATTCCACACACACATACACACACAATGTAGTGTTGGCAAACGGCAGCATTCCTACATTTATACAGACGGGTGATCTCAGCAAGGCTGGGGCATGGAACCAAGGTTTTCATTACGACAGGGTTAAACTGCACTCAAAAGTGGCGTTTTCTTCAGACCATAAATTAGCTATGCCTACATAGTTCGCTTCATCCACACAGAACCAGAGGCCTGTGCTGACTGAGTGGAGCGCCCACAACATTTCTTTTCACAACTGGAGGCTCAGACAGGAAGACAGACCAGGTTTGAATTTTCGCCCAAGACTGACAGTTTGGGTAATTCCTGTGTCTGAGGAGAGTTTAAGTGCGGGGTACCTCTGGATTCAGCCAGATGCATCATGACATTAGGCTGGGATGGGCTGGCTCCCATTCTGAGCTATGCAAGGTGGTGATATAGTGTGCGTTCCAGTCCTTTGTTTAAGGAGGAAAGGGAAACCTGACAGGAAACCAGATTGTGTAGAACAGGAAACCCTCACTGACAGAGACACCCCCTCACCCCCAATGATATGTAATGCTGTATAGGCCTATGGTTAATACAGTCAACCAAAAACAGAGCTTTATTTAAGTAAAAGTAATTAAATGCTTTTAATAATAATAATAATAATAATAATAATAATAATAATAATAATAATAATACTAATAATAACAGTATCATGTATTTGTATGTGTTGATAATTTAAAATGCATGCAAATAAATTAATAAAATAAAAATAAAAAAAAATACCAATTTTTTTTCCTGAATTACAAAAATTAGGACTGAAGGGACAAAATATAAAGGGTTGAATCTCTACATTTTCACAGGCAACACACATCTACCACACCCAAAGCCACTAATATGACCACAGAAAGAGGGGAAATCAGACAGCACATGTACATACACTTCGCTGATTGTTTTTCCCCTCTTAATTGCAAATTGAACCCAGTTACAGCAAGTACATTTAACACAGCTCATTTACCATCACTGCCATTTAAACCAGCAGTGCTTTCTTATAAAATAACCTAAAACACCAGTTACAGAAATAAACTGCATGCATCAGCTAGTTTTGGAAGCTTATACTGGATAAAAGTATAGTATTAAAATAAGAATGAAATTAATTATTGATGCATCAGAAATTGCATTCATTAAAACTTGTTTAAAAAAATTGAGGAGTTTTAACCTCTTCTTTGGGTTATTGTCACAAATTAAAGAGTGTAAATATGAATATTTCACTTCCCTTGTGTTAAAACCAAAAAGCAGTCTTTAGTTTCTCTAATTAATAACAATATCAATGAAAAGCATCTGTTTCTGAGCCTGTAGTGGGTGGGCTCGCTGTTGGAGGAGCTCGGGCTCTGCGCCACATATGTGTGAACCTCCGTTTTATGATTTATAGAAAACTCCGCAATACCACACAATCTCCATACAACCTCCACACAACCTCCATACAACCTCCAAACAACCTCATCAGGCAATTAAACAGCACAGCACCGCGAAGTTGCTGCCGATCCACAGCCGCATTAGGAGACATATATATTAACAAAGCTCCTCCGGGTTTATTCCGTCCCAGACGTGCGTCTATACGCACATTTTTTACGTGTGCGTGTGTGGATCCCGTCTGAACGTTCCGTATCCTCCTCCCCATGTGCTTTTTTCTTCTCTCCAACAAGATTTTTTGGCGAAAAGGAAAAGGAAACTCGGAGGAGGAAAACCGTAGGAAATCTGGACGCCTGGTTTTCGGGGACAGCTACGCACAAGGTTTTTTTGCGAGCTCTCCGACTGGAAGGAGCGCTTTACACGCTCCACGCACCCGAACCCCTACCATCCTCCGGCCTTACCTTAATAGTTCCGTCCATTTTGTGTAAAGTCCAGCCGAACCCGACAATATCCCACACATGACACGCGCCTCAACCACTTCCAAGCCCCGGAACGCGGCGGAGACACGGAGACTCTTGAACCCGACGGGGTTTTGCTTTTTTTCCCCCTCTCTACATTTGGGAAATGAAGTCACTGAAGTCGCTCGAGAAGGGAAGCCGTGTGTGTGTGTGTATGCGTGTGTGTGCGTGTGTGTGTGCGCGTGTGTGTCACTGCTAGCCCTGCCTTCATCGCGGCCCCCGAAAAGCAGGATACTTGTCCCGAAGAGATAAGACGCGAAGACAATAGAGTTTCTTTCCTCTGCAAAAATGTTTTTGGCTGGGAAATATTTACGGGATGGACGCCAGGTCTTTACACGTGTGACGCATTTTTTACGCACCAGTCTCAGTGGGGAAAAGCGTGTTATTGTACTAATAATATCAAAACTTTGGATTATACATAGACAGTGGAGACGTAAAAAAGTGCCATTTTGTAATTCTTGCTATGCAAAAGCTTCTGTTCATTTGAACGGACCGACTCTCACATTTCACGCATCTGAGCCCTCATCCTTCATTACTTCACAGCGCGACTTTCTGCACACAAGAGACAAAAGTAACTACCTGCGCCCACGTCGCAATGCTTTCTTCCCCTCAGAGCCCAAAGAAGTGCAGTGTGTCCCTCCTGAGATGTCCTGGTCCACTGGTTTAGACAGAAACCCGAAAGCAGCAGGGGCGGCGCGCCGCTCGGACCCGTCACTGCTGCAGTCTGCACTGCACGTGCGCGCGGATGAGACTGCGACTGCTCTGCATATTTCCACCAGTCCTGTATAAGCACTCAGGATGACTGATAGGCTACCAGACTACCTATTTTAAATTCTAACATTACTATGGTGTCTCTGGGATATAGTTTAAAGTGTCACATGACTCAGTGACTGTCTGATCTATACACACAGTGTTATTAGTGCTTATTATAACAGCTTAATAATGTTAAACAAACAAATACATTTTAAACAATAAAACAATTCAGTGTTTAGGCTTTATAATTGTCTACAAAGCACACATACACACACATACATGTGAATCCTACTTTTTTTTTTTTTGCTGTTCTTTTCATCAATTACAACAATTTATTACTGATCAGATATAAGATACTGAGTCTGCGCAGATCGTGACCAGACCCCAGACCTCCAGACTCCCCACCACCTCCCACCCCCAACCAACCACCGTGCCCGAGGGATCAAGCCTGAGTCTGAGTCAAATGGCCTGTCTGCTTGCGAGTTGGGGATCTGGGGGGAAGGAGAGAGCTCCCCTCGAGACCAGCACATCTGGATCCTGCTAGGGGTCAAGGCTTCCCCCTGCCCGGGGGCCTGCGCAGCTCGGCCTAATTAAGGGAGACACCTTGTTTAACCATTTAGAGTCGAGACGCCTACAACTGAACAAAACAGCACTGTTTCTACTTTTATTCTGATAAACCAGCCTTTTATCCAGACCCATCTCTTTCTGCAGAACATCCTTTGCAAATAAGGTGAACCCCATTTTTTTGTGATAGATTGTGAAAGATTTTAGTAGCCAGGATGAAAACTGTCACTACTCAAAATATCAAATGAATGAAACATGCCTCTGTGCAGTGTTCAGTAATCTTTTAATTAACACCCAATTATAGCAAAGTATACCGCCAAGACAAGTTCTGCCAGAGAGTCTTGATAGTGTGCCAGAACATCCCTTTATACACACTCAGAATAAAAAGGAGCCTTTTTCTTGTCTCAAGGGTGGTGCTTTTATCTTGTGTACCTTTAATAAGTAGCTTATCCGCACGGAAATATGAACATAATGTACATTTGAAAGATAGAAAACTTGAAAAGTTTATCAATGGACCATATTTACCTGAGGCTCTAAATGTACACTATATGCACCAGATATAGAAAAATCTATATACTTGAGGAAAGCAGCCCAATTACATGAAAAGTTTAGTTTAGCAGTATTTTTTAAGGTTAGATGTTATTTATTAAAACAGAGACAGCAGGCTAATTAATCCCCCACTCACATGGTCACAGAAAAAATAAAATAAAGACCCTATACTTCCTTAGATGCAACAGGGCAGTTTAGATATAAACAACACTGCCTGAACAGATTTCCTGTATTTTATATGTGAATTAGTTAAAATTCACTAAAGTTAACACTCAATTATTTTATCTTTGTTAAAAATACTTAATAATTAAATTAAAAAAACAAGCATAATGACATTATGTAGGCCAGTCATAAATCCTGATATTTGTAGGGCATTGCTCCCAGCGTGACACTTGCCCAGCAGTAACAAACATGTTTTGTAGCCCAGTAAACAGATGCGTGTCCGTTTACATAGCAAGGAGCAAAACATCTGGCACAGCATCTCAGTCTGACAGCCAGCCATTCCCTCCAACCACAAACCGTGGCGAGAACTGTTTTGCCACACCATTGGAAAAGCACAGAAGTGGGAGGGATCTGTCGATCAGGGGTGAAGATTGGAAATGGTTTCTGCTAGACACTCATAACCTTAGAGCACATGACCTCAAGGGTCTAAGCATGCATGAATGTCTGTATGAAGAAATAACTGCTTTTCTTTATAGCCTATAAATATTATTTAATAATACAGTGACTCTCCATTTATTCTCTTCTTCTCAACTAATTATGCATGCCATTGTGGGGTTATAGATTACCAACACAATAAATGCACTAAAATTCTTGATTCTGATTAGTCAAAGAGCTCCAGCTAGCTGTAACTCTAACTACAAATTAATTAATTAATAAGTTAATGGACTCAGTGTATAGTAATATAGCAATGGCATCTATAGTAAAATGGCAAACCCTCCATTAAATCTAATAATACATTTTAAATAACGCTAGTCTTAAACAAATAAACACATAGCTGCTCTGTTCTTTGTTTGAGTCTCCAGTGTCAGTGCTCTGTAACAGTCAAGTAAGTTTTCCACCACAGGGAAGTCTTCAGGACAGAGGACATGGTCATCATAATTGTTCCTAAATCATTGGGGTATAAGAGAAATAAAACATATAAAACATAAAACAGGAATAAAACACAACAGGCTGCATCCCACTAACCATCACTGATTATTTTCCTATAATAGCATGCCCCTGGGAGTTTTATTCCTTACCTAGGGTAACTGCAAAATGTGTTCTTACAGACAGAGAGAGAGAGAGAGAGAGAGAGAGAGAGAGAGACTCTGAATTAAGGTTTTTGTGACAAAACGTTTCAGCTATATTATCTTAACCGTGACGTTGCCCCTGAGGATCGCGTTTCTCAGATTGTTCATTAGGCTTCAAACTTCCAGTCTCACGCAAAGCGAGAGAGAGAGGGGATAGAGAGAGAGAGAGAGGGAGGGAGAGAGGGAGAGAGAGTTCAGACTGTTGCACATAAGCGCGAACTGTCTGGCCCCCTTGCTCGGGGCTATAATTAATTTGAGATTTATTTTTATTGGAAAGCTTGAGTCTCGCCTGGCCTTAACCAAACAAAACCGCAGCTACGCAGTGGCTTCGCTCGAGTGGAGATGAATATTTCTCTAACACTGGTCTTCAACCGCGCATGAGCCACATTCGCCTCTGTGTAGGCCTGCTGGACTGACTTACAGCTCAGACTTCAACTGGTATAGAGCTATGTAATGCACCAACAAAGCGAATACCCTAATATAGCAGTTTAAAGGGTCATATTCAAACTTTGACAAAATCTGAATGTTCTATATTACACTAATGCGAACTGCTCGTCTTTAGTCTGATAGGATATTAATGCAACTTTTATCAAGGTTTTTTGGCCATCAATGAGGAAAGATTAAGATGATCCTGGACTGGGCCTATTACAACTATCTATCTTTTTTTTTTCTCTGGGGTAGGGGGGGGGGTGTGTGATAAGACTCTCAGCACATAAATAATCCAATATAAAATAATTTCAGGCATCTAGTCCAGTCTTCAACCAAGACCCTATTTATTGGGAAATTAAGCAGCTGAGCTGTTAGACTCCTACTACTGAAGTTGCACAACACTTAGGCTAATAATTAAAGCCAACATTATTAAGAAAGAACATGTGCCAAAAGGATTAAACTTCATTAGCATATTTTATTTCAATCAGTTAAATAAACTGTCTCTATGCATCTATACTCACAGCTAAGTTCTGCTTCAAAGGACTGATCTAATTGCTTCTTATTAGCTAGTGTTTTTACAGGCCCTTCTTTCAGTGCTATTTGTTATTAAGTCTGAATGGGGGAAAGCTGGATTAAGAAAGGTAAAATTTTCCTCCGACATTTCAATTTCTCAAACAAATGGCGGACTGTTCGGGGCACGCTGGCCTTTTACTCACTGTGAAACGGAGCAACACAAACGCAGCGTCTGCATGAAAAGGTCCCTTATGCAAAGGGGGCAATAAGTCTCCGTACCATAACAAGTGGGACCTGGAAAGTATGCTGATTGTAAAGATATAATGAATGACTTTGCCAGGCCTGATATTTCATTTTCATGGCGCACGTGAGCGCCCAGAGCCTGTTTGATATATGAGGCTTATTGCATACTGTAGTGCTACTTCTGTCATAAATATAACTTTAGAAATGGCAGTGCGCCTTGCTGTACCTCGGGGAATAACCAACAACGACAGTAATCTTTCAGGAATGCATTTACCAAATAGCCATGCTGTAAGCTGTAGTATAAGCTGGTTATACTACATAATGGCTTTCGTAAACAGAAACACCAAGTTCTGTATGGGGCAAAAACAGCAGCACTTTCAGTAGGAACCTGCTGCATCATTTGAACAACAGGCAAGTTTCATCTCTGCACTCGGTTTTTACACACAGAGCTTTAATTTCATCAGCGTTTGCAGTTCTTGAAATCTGACAGCCAGATGTGTTTCACTAGTCATGTTCGCGTCTTCAGAAGAATATGAAGATGAAAACCCACATTGTGTCACATGAAATAACATTGCATTAAATGACCCCAGACTATGCCCGACCCACTTCTTTATAGTCAGTGGAATAACAAAACATGCTTCAGTATCGAGCATGAACAGAGGTGATACACTGGTGTAGCTGAAGTTGAAGTTTTGTTGGACAGAGTCCAAGTCACATTATTCAATAAAGCTTCATCCAATACATAACACCCATTTAACACTTTGCTTACAAAGCCCAGAAATTCAATATATATCATTTTCACTAGTGTGCTGCCTTTAATTAGGCTTCCCGACTGCAATGATGTCTTACCTTGACATACGATGAAGTGTCAGGGACAGTCTGAAACATTGTCTTTGGACAAAGGGCCAAAAAATGGGTGACTTTTCCCTTCACGGCCCCTGTTGAGATAATAATAATAATAATAATAATAATAATAAATAAATGTTATTGAACTTTGAACACTACAGTAGGGAAAAGATGAAAACTGCAGTTCATAATTAACAGAATACACTAAACACTACACACACTAAACATCTGCATACAACATACACACAGTGCAAAGGCATCGGTGCAGAATACACATCACACAACCCTTAACCATTCACATGTGATGTGTGATAGCATAATAATAATAATAATAATAATAATAATAATAATAATAATAATAATAATTATTATTATTATTATTATTATTATT
>JAOVVF010000032.1:4578039-4588669 GCA_028565595.1 Duopalatinus emarginatus | reverse complement strand
TAATAATAATAATAATAATAATAATAATAATAATGAATTCTTCTTTGTAATACATTAAACAGAATCTGCTAGACAAATCCTGAACTTTTCTAGACTTTACTAGGCATGAATTTATTTCCCCCTCCGATATCCTGCTGTGTTTCTCCTTATGGAGAGGTATGAAATGGCTTTTCCTGTAGTCGTGACCGACATCCTTTAAATATTATCAGCTCTGTGGGTGACAGTGGGCTATAAAACGTAGAGGAACTACTCTGAGCCCCTTTCAGATCAAAACCGATTAGAAAATAAAAAAAATAAAAACGAAGCCACGGGATTATTTTATTTAAGGAAATGGGCTGACACTCTGGCGAATAATAATAATAATAATAATAATAATAATAATAATAATAATAATAATAATAATAATAATGATAATGTTGATGATGATTATTATTAGTTTGTGTTATTAATCTTTATTAGTATTAATCAGGACTCAGTCATTAACTCTGTTTTCTCATTCAAGTGGATAAGTCAGATATAAAACAGAGGCCCTGACTCCCATGGCCTTCCTCCTGCACATATTGAAACACTTTTCGCTCTAATAAGTGCAGCTTACAAAGTCCCGGGTGAAAGGGCAGCTCGGGGCCGGTGGCTTCTGCGCTCCCTTCAGCGCGCAATTACAGCACAGACGGACAGCCACTATAGCGCTATTACAGCCACTACATCGATACAGGGGCACAAAGCAAACAACAGGAAACCGTCCACATAACAACACCCCCTGAACTTCACTTTAAAGCGAAGGCAACATGAGCAACTGCCCCCAGACGTTACGTGCACAACGGTTCAGATGTGATGGGTTTAGTGAGGAGACTGATGAGAATGACGACTGTGCATGCGGAACTCACGTGGAAACATAGCTAAATGTAGGCCTAAGTTCTGAACAGGTTTAATTAAAATAAATATAATTAAGCCGTAAATTGAAAAAAAAATAACAATCAATCAAACAAAACAAAACAAACAAACAAAAAACATCAATCAATTGGGAAGCGGACTAAACAAACAAGAACAAAACAAACTAACAAAAACAGGAAACGTTTTAAGTATGATTTTGCAAAATCAAAACAAAAACAAACATAGTCTAAAATAATTCAAAACAAACAAACAAACAATCACTTAACTTTCGGACTGTCATGCTGTAACATGTTATTCCTCACGGAATGACGCCTCTGTATACGGTTTAGCTATCAGAGATGAATAGGTCAGTGTCTATAAAGACCATCAGGTTTCATTGCACCTCATAAACCTTCTATGTCATGATGAAATTAATAATAACCGACGATGGGCTTGTGATACCTGAGCGCGCGCCTGTACCTGACTGCGGAATAAATGACTGGAGGTGTTATAAAGCGCTCGGTTTATTTCTGTAGAGGACCCCGGGCTCGCCTCATAAACTCTCCCAAATGCGTTTCTCCCATTCCGAAACGAGCAGTCAATTCCGCATCTGCAGCCAATTACGCGACTCGAGCCTCAGCCCGGCTGTTAATCGACTCCACCGGCATTTACCTCGCACACGGACGGTGCACGAGCGCGCGAGCTTCTAACGTTACACTTTCAGCCTCCCTCCTGTTATCCATCACGCACCCGATCCGCCGGATCTTTCGCGTTTCTCTCGCACCCGCGACTCTCTCAACACGTGCACGTGCACCGCGGACGTAGGGAGTGCATTGTAAATAAAAAAGAATGACATTTAAGAACAAACACTCTGTTCTGCAAATAAGACTCAACAGTGTGTCCTCTACGCACTCAGTCAGTCCGCACCAGTCCCGCATCAATAACACGTCAGCCCTGCAGTCAATACCGCAATAAACACGCCGCATTGGTGTTTCTACTCACCAGTCTTCACTCTAAGCACTCGCTTTAATTATCCTCCGAATGGAAATTAATTAGTCCCTTCTGCGCGAGCGCCGTTGCCATTGATGACAGCACTTACATGTGAGAAGGCGCGTGAGCAGAAGAGCGCGTATGAATGGAGAGGTGCTGACCAATCAGGGCCGAGGAGGGGGGCACGCGCGCTTCCCGTGAGCCGCCATGGACCGCTGAACCGTGAAAAAGGGGAACTGTGAGTGAAACTGGAACAGTACCATAAAAACATAACGCACAGCAGTACCAGTACCTACTCTATATCAGCATGACTGACTGTGTCTACTGTCACACACACACACACACACACACACACACACACACACACACACATTTCATTTTATAATTCCAGACTCTCAGAAATAAAGTTAGAGCTTTCACATTTATTGTGTTTACATGAACCCCAAACAAACAAATAAAAGAAATAAATAAAGATGTGCATTACTGGACCACTGATGGACCTCTAAAGTGTTTCTCTAAAACATCACATGGACCTTTTCTGGTCAAAGAAACATGCCTAAGATACACAATCGTCATCAGGTAAAGTACAATTTATTATCCTTACTATCCAGAATGACACATGGAAATTGGGAATTTTGTTGCCAAATATTTACCTTGGATGTAATGAAATGAAATGAAAATGAAATGATCCAGGTAAAGTGGTTAATGAACTGTCCTTTCCTGTCCTTTTGGAACAACTACAACTAGTCTCTTTCCTGTGTCGATTGGGACTCTGTCTACTTCACTGACTCCATTTCCTACACAGGGCCATATACCCTCTACCTTAAACCCTAAAACCCCAAGCCACACTGGACCCTTTACGCTGGACTGAGCTTTATGATTCTGACGTCTGGTGTCTTTTTCTGTAAACAGTTAAATCACATTTAAGTGATGTATCATTATTAAAGACAAAAAATAAAAAAAAAACCAATATGAAAGAAAAAAGTAGCCTATATAACATTAACAACACTAATAATAATAATAATAATAATAATAACAATAATAATAATAATGTGTATGTCAAATAAGTTTTAATAAATATCTATGCAATGCAATATAAACAATTCGAATATCTATACATACCTTTAACAACAACAACAATAATAATAATAATAATAATAATAATAATAATAATAATAATAATAATAATGACTCATAGGCATACATATACTACATGTACTACTACTATCATTGTAGTGATGGAGAATCTATATTTTCTAACATCCATTAACTAAAGGAATCATACACCACAAAACTCCCTGTGCTGCAGTACGTGTTGAAATCCTGAAGAATAGCGTTATTTGAACACTGCACCAGAATCTCTGGAATAAGCATAACCAAACTCAATAAATCTCTAAATAGAAAGCATATAACAGTAAACCCCAAATAAATTAAAGCTAGTTCCCAGCATGCGTATTACAGCAAAAGAAGCTTCATTCTTCCCTTTTCCCTAACTCCACTTAAATAAATGATAAAATAAATAAAAATAAAGGCATTCTAAAGAATACAGTTTGGCTTTTGGACTTGGATCAAATACATATTTATCCCTAAATCAAGGCAGTCTGAAGTCTCTCAGTGGAGCATGGCAGCAGTTCACATAGCCAACAAAAATATTAGACTGGGATGCATATGAGAAGTCAGGACAGAAGAAAAAGTGGCACAGAGGAGGCCTAAAGGGAATAGCAGAACACTTGATCAGAAAATAGTTTTATAAGACAAGGCTGACTGAACAGAGATAGGATGGGGATATTAGTTCATGGCACACAGAATGTAATATTATTTTTAAAAATAATAAAAAAAATCTGATAATGCTCATACCAATGTGGGGGGAAAACAGAGGAACATCTATTAAAATAAAATGAGAAAAGAGGAACAAATGGCTTTCTTGTAGACACTGTAGAAGATCAAATCTAACTATTTGTGTTAATGTGGGAATTTGTATTTGTATTCTTTTTTTGCAAAATAATTAAATGAAAATGTTTAAATGACATAATAATAGTTAAACAATACAAATCAAATTAATCTTTGCTCTAACTGTTTGGGCTCAAAACTGTATTTAATCCCTCATATAAACTGTCATGCAAGGCTGATAAGTTGTTCCATGCATCTTAAAGACCTTGCCAAAATTCTTCTGGAGCTTTATGTGTTGTCCTTGCTTCTTGTTCAAGCTTTAAAGATGCTTGAGATCAGGAAAGTGCTGCTTGGACTTATCTCTTATTACAGAAACAAACATCTAAGAATATTATAAAAACATTCAGGGAGCAACTGATATTAGCTCTTCATAAGTACAAAAAAAACTTATTCACAACAACCCATGTGCATGCTAATAGATAAACACTGTACATTTTTAAATATTAACATCCCCTTTATTTTAATAGAAGACCTAAAACTAAAAGATATGCTAGAGAAATCATGTTAGTTTGGCAATAATGCATAAATCCATGTAACATAAAGCAAACATTTCCCCTTATTACAGGTTATGACAAATATACTTGTTGTTTTGTTAATTTTTAACTCCAAACATTCAGTCAGATGAAGACGTTCCCCTCTGAAATATTCTATATTATGTCATCTGCATTTCTAAGGTTCCTGAAGATAATGTGAATAAGAAAAGTACATTTCTTTATTGCTTTTTAGTCATTGTAAGTGCTAAAAGATTATTAGTTTGGTCATTTTGTGCTAAAAATCTGCATAAAAAAATAAAGGCATAAAAACCCCTTCCCCATTTGTGTAGGGGAATGAGTTCAGCCTTTAGAATATATATTCTATATTCTAAATATATACATGTTCTTCATATGTATTAACAGATTGACCTAAATAACCTTTGGTAACAAGCACCTGAACTGTTTCTTTTTTCAGCTAAAATAAATACTGTAAATGCACCTATTGTTTGATTCAAAGTATTTATTTGAGTTGAATAAACCCGGTTCAGTTGTTTTTTATCACCTTAAGTAAATTTTTAAGGTTGAAAAGACAAACAATTTTTTTTTACCATAGTATAAAAGTATAGACCATTGCTATAGTCTGTACATATTAATAATATATAAAATGTGCAGTGCTTTATTATACATTGTACAATAGTGTATTGATACATATAAATGTTTTTTTTTTTTATGTTACTGGCTTATTTTTACAGTGATAAACCAGGAACAAAGGTTTTATTTCTAATTTTTATTTTTTTTTCTTCAGTTTAATTGCTGTCAACCAAATCATATAACTGGCTACAAAAACATTATCGTATAACAATGCAGTGAAAATTCAATGGACTAAAAGCAAAATTCCACAAATATGAATACTGTATTAACTTATCGTTATACCGTGTTGAATATTTTGTACCCACAATTCCCACCAAGTTCAAGTAAATTCTTTTGAACAATAGCAGGAAATTGCCATCTTAATGTGAACGGAAACATATCTGATAACTAGAGGTAGGCAGGTTGCTGGATCTCTCCGCTGGGACATACATTCATGAATTTGTTTACTCTTGTTTTTTTTTTTCTTGGTGCACTTATTATAACTTTGACAATTCAGTGTGACCCAGAAGAGGACAGGTTCCCGTTTGAGTCGGGTTTCTTTCAAGGTTTCTTTCTTTTTCCGTCTCAGGAAGTTTTTCATGCCACTGTCACTTCTGGCTTGCTCATTAGAGATCTACTGTTAGAATGAGAGCAGAATTTCTGTAAAAAGACTGTAAGGTTAAAAACAATTCACAGATGTAACAGAACTAAATTTAATTGCTGGTTAAACCTTTGATCACACATTTCCATGTAGCTGTCCAAGTTCGCTACAGGAAAATGACAAAACAAACAGGATGTGAAGGAGAAATGGCATGCCAAATAACAAGGCTAACATATGAGATGAGTCCTAACCCTAGTATTACACACATGTGGTAAGAAATAAAAGCTGATCAAACCTTGTGTGCTGTGATGTGATGCAGCCTAATGCAAAAGCAGAATTAGAATTTTACTATTAATTAATTACTAGTTAATATCATTATATATCATAATATAATATATGTATATTAATAGTCAAGATTTGTTTTTATTAATTTAATACCACATTAACTTTTTTACATTAACATTTACTTAATTTACTGCAAAATAAACTTGTCTGTGAGACAAGTTAGTCCTTCTTATTGCTTACATTACAGCAGCTACAAACAGCTGTTTCCTTGTGAGCCTCCCTTAATTTGTTAATAAGACAAAAAGACAACATGTGATACTGACAAACTTAAAAGAGCAAAGAGGTCTGTCCTGTCCTCCTGAAGACACTCTCATGGCAAAAAAAACTTACAGGACATTACAAATTACTGATAATGGACCCTCCTTCCATAAAGTGAAAGTGAAGTGAACCACTCATTGCCTACTGTTCTTGCACACACAGAGGAATTTGACCTCCCATCTGTACAGTGAAACACACACTTGTTAACACACACAATAGGCACAGTGAGGACACTTTCTCAGAGTAGTGGATCAGTTTGAGCATTTGGTGCCTTACTCAAGGGCACTTCAGTTTTGTCATGTCAGTTCTGGGGATCGAACTGGCGACCTTCCAGACACAAGAGTGGTTCCTTAATCCCAAGCCTACTTCCCTGGCTATAAACGAACCTCATTGTTTTTTGCTGTGTGGCTACAGAGCAACCCACTATGCCAACATGCATAACGATAAATGCAAACTAACAGAAAGCTTTAACTTGTCATCATTTTTTCTCTTTTTTAAATGGTTTGTTATGGGGCAGTGGTGGCAAAGCAGGTTAGGACCCTGAGGTGGGGGGGTGGGGTGGTGGTGGTGTTTGAGACATGATACCACTAAGCTGCCACTGTTGGGCCCTTGAGTAAGGTCCTTAACCCTCAGCTCAACCCAGCCACTGAATTACAGTCCACTCAAAGCCCAGAAGGTCAAAAAAGAGGCCTTTGGTGTAAAACCCAAGCCAGATTGAAATGCAGATGTGAGCAGCCAAAAGAAAAAAACTCTCAGATGATGTAAAGTGTCTGCCATACAAGTACATTAATATGGCCTGGGTTATTGTCAGAGCTGATGTTATAAAAAATACTTAACACCAATAAGAGTTCGCATTCTTCAGCGCCATGGTAAAATTTTTTTTTTTTTTTAAAGAGGGATTTACTGATAATTCATGAAGAACAGCATATTACTACACTCTTCATTCTTCAGAGAATATACAATTACGCTGGCATTAACATTATAGGCTGTTTCAAAGTCCCATTAGCACCTCAAGGGACCTGCCCCCTAAATATGCCTATTTCGGAATGTCCCATAACGTACAGACATCTCTGATTACATCGATCCTCTGTGGTAATGAAGGCATGGACCATCCAATTTAATGTCTTATTTATTTAACTGGAACAGCGAGACAGCAGGAGAGATGAAGAGGAGATGGAGATAGCTTGCTCTCCAGATCATTCTCATCTCTCTAGGGGGAACGAGGAAATGAGACGGCGGCACCAGGGAAGGCAGGGCGGGATCGCTTTTTCACGCTAGCCCTGTCAAGGACCACATGCAACAGCGTAAAAAAAAAATCCAACATGGTGGAGCTTGGGCCAAGCATTCATGTCACCTCTATGAGACCAATGCATTCATGTATAACTAAAAAGTGCCAAACTCACCATTCCACTAATAATGACTAAGAATTATTATTTCACCGATTTTGATTCTTTCGATTCCTGACTCGTATTATGAATAGTCAGAAGAGCCTGGAAAAAAAAGGATCCAGTCTGCTCATGTGTGTCCTAATAATTTGCTGAGAAAGTACTAAAATAAAACCGCTGCGGCCGTTTTTACGAGCTTAGCATCCGTATAAATTAGCAGACGGCTTTACAACCACCTGATGAGATCCTCACCACAGCTTCAGCCTGTAGATGACTTAATATAATGTCAGATGTCTCGTTAGGTTTACTATTACAGCTCTGTTGCTGAGGTGTGTGGTGCCCAATGGACCACCCTTGTTTTATATACAGAAGACACCCAGACGCTCTGGTTTTTCCACTGGACAGTCTGAAAAGAAGAAGAAGCCCAGAAAAATTAACGATTATATCTGAGATAACTCAGAAAGTCTATAGCAGTCATTGGATTTGACCACACAACCTTTTATTACCTGGTTTAACAATCTGAAGCCTTATTCCTACATCACACGTGGACCAGAAACTCCTTTAGTGGACATGTTTTGGTTATGAAAATCTCTCCTGTCCCCAATTTCACACTCTCATATTGTTTAATCATATATCAGCTTCATTTCCACTATTAGACAATCTCTTATCTTCTCATACACAAGCTCTCAGTGAAGCACAGAACAATCCGTCTTGGAATCTATTAGCATCAGAAGGAAGGAAAAACCATCCGTCAGCAGAAACTTTCTGAGCTGCACGTGGAGAAAATTGAAAATTACCTCCCTTCGGTAAATCTGGTCAGCGCTCATCATTCACCGGGCTTTTAGTCAGAGCGTCGAGTGAATAAAAAAAAAGAAAAGCATCTGAAATGAATACTCTGTCACCTTTCATTTCACTTGCCGCCCACTCCGTGAGAGAGAGTGTTGTTTCTGTAAAAGCGGCTTGGGGACTCTCGGGTTTTACCGTAGCACGCTCTTTTTCTCTGGCATTTGCCTTGAGGCCTACCCCTCCTTTATTCTCTTTCTCCTCAAACCCCCACCAGACGTGTCTGACAGTCTGAACTCAACGCCGGCCCGCTCACCAGACTACAAAACTCATTCATCTGTGGCCTCCGACGGTCAAATCTGGATCCAATAAAGCAGCACTATTGATCCCTTGTCTGGCACGGCTGCCGAGGCCGTTCTTCACCACCAGAGGGCTCTGTGCTCCAGCTTAGTGGTAGACTCAACATCTGAGTCTGCTTCGATGTCCAAACGTGTGCATGTTTGTGTATGTGACTCTGTGTACCATCTTTAACTAAGGGATTATGTAAGTGCAAGGGGATGTTACTTTTAAAGGGCTGCTATAGGTTATTATTCACTGTTGCTTATTCATACGTTCTGATATGGGTTATGTGTGTCCATAGATGTCAATGGTGATATCAGGTTGAAGGAAGCTCCTTCCTGATGGATGCTTGAGCTTTTCGAACATAACAGATACAATTTGGGGCAGTGCTGCTCTACAACTGACTGCAGGATCAGATACTCATCTCAGCTAGTTTATAATAGACAAGATGACTAGCACAACGGTGTTGATAGTGTTAGTATTAAAGTTAAAGCATTGGAAACTGATCTGTTTGAGCAGATTGATCAGAGGAAGTGACAGATCTGGACTGATGAAACGATTAAAGTGCCGCTGCATCAATCTATTTTAGGTGAAGGCGAAGCAAAGGGCTAAATCACATTAGTGCCACTATGAGCAGGGATTCAAAGAGCGTTAGGGCTTAGGTGAAAAGTCACCTTAGAATTTCATTACAAAATCAATGCCACTTAAGAATGACCACATGTTCATTCTTAAGATTAACATGCAAGACATTCAGGGTGAATTTATCCTTTAACCTTTTTGGCCCCAGTCTCCCCCAAAGCACAAGCAAACGTGTGAAACCGGAACCAGACGTGGCCGTGCATGAACAAACATACGGTTCATTAGATGTTGGAACTGGGATATTGTCTTTTTTCTTTCTTAAAAACGTACACTGAGAAATAGAAAAAAAGGAAGTCAACACACAACATAAGATGGCCTTTTAAAAAAGTTATAGAACTTCAAAGAAGGAAAAAAAAAGTTGCTTCAGTGTGTGTGTGTGTGTGTGTGTGTGTGTGTGTGTGTGTGTGTGTGGAGGGGCAATACTGAGAACATCCTGGTAAAACCTCCATTCCATTACATTCTTCCCCATGCTGTAAAGCATCAGAACCACAGTCCGTGTTATATAACAAACACAAGAAGAACATCACGTTAAAGTCTTTTCGCACTGCCGCCTGTGAACCACATGCTAGTAAGATTAGCGCTCTTCCTCGTGCCCCGTGCATTGTTTTGCACCATTAAGATAATTACATCCGTATTTGCTTTTCGTAGTGGCTTCCTGGTTGTTTTGCCAATTCTAATTAATTACGAAGACAAGAGGTACTGAAAGACCTCCTATCGGTGGCACAGGGTTAGTGTTATATCCAGCACTATAGTACGAGGTTATATAGACATAAATCTGTTATGCATACACATAATAGATTTAAAACGTAGGACAGCACTCTGTCTTTGCTTTGTGTGTTTGGTTCTAGCCCTAAGCCAAGCACTCCACCTCTACCATGCAATACTTACTGCATCTCCAGCCATGCTGAAGCAAACTGGACACCCTGTTCTGTTTATACCAGTTTCTGTTTATACTATTTTATTATGTCCTTTGTATGACAGTTTAGGAATCTGGACATTATCTTTGACTCGACATTGTGATTTGATGGTCATATTAAAAACTTTGCTCAGCTTTATTCTTTCCCACTCGGTCATTAAGACTCTTAGCCATGCATTTATTACATCTAGGCTTGACTACTGCAATTTTGTCCTCTTTGGACAGTATATCCAGCTGCTCATCTGCACCAGACCTCAGGAACATATAACTCCCTCTCTCATACATTCACACTCACTGTTCACTTCTGTGTACAATACAAAATGTTAATTTTACTAGGGTTATTATTATTATTAGTAGTAGTACTATTATGTTACAGAAAAACAACCTATTAAACAAGATTAAAAGAAAAACATAATAAAGGAAGTAGTAAGTGTGACAGTCAGTCCCTCCA
>JAOVVF010000032.1:4565774-4577939 GCA_028565595.1 Duopalatinus emarginatus | reverse complement strand
ACTATTTACAGCTCATTGTGGCGTTTGTCTTTCACATAGTAAAAACTTCTTTACAACATTTCTTTGTATGTGCCTACAACTTTTACATAGTACTGTATGTATATATATATATACCTATCAAAGTCCTTGGGTATCTTGACAGATAAAATTATTTGAAATAAATAAAACTATATTATTATATTCTATTTCACATGTACCTTCTGAATTTTTGTTGATGGTGCATTAAGTGTGCTTCACTGAAGTAGCCTCATAACATTTAGGGCTGTTTCACCAAGTATTACAAACATGATTATTACTAATGAGTGATTGATAAGCTTATGAATCTACAGTCTGGGCGAGAAAGAAATCAGCCTCTACTTTTCACTTTTCTTTTCTTTTCTTTTCACTTTAATAACACAGTTGCTCCGGGTTTCCCAACAGTAAACAAATTCTCCATTTAGGCCAAATGATGGTGGAAAAAAAGTTAAATAGCTTTTATGTATTTTTTCCCCTAAAACAATTAGAGGTCTTAGTAATGCTAGACTATAGAAGAATCACAACACTGTCAGAGAATATAACCCTGTCCTCCCTTTCTGATATCACTTTCTATAAAAGCTTAATCACTTCTACACTTTTTAATAATCCTGTGTAAGGATGTATTTGACTTGTGTAGTTATACCAGGTTATTGATAGAGGGCGCAGTTGAGCTTCAGAAAGCATTTTCAACCAGTAAAATCCACTCAGTTCATGTCAGCCATAATTTTCATTTGATTACACTATGTATACAGATGCAAGAACTATGACTACTACTGGACAATTATTTGAAACCAGTTTGATAAAGAGTCAGAATCCTTCACTTCATGTGTAGTAAAATGTGGAGATTTATTTGTATTCGTTGTAAGACAATTAAGTGAAAGTGAACTATTTGCCTACTGTGCTTGTGCACAGAGGAATGTGACCTCAGCATTTAACTCATCCATGCAGTGAAACACACACACCAGTAAACACTAGGGGGCAGTGAACACACTTGCCTGGAGGAGGGGGCAAACCGCGGCACCTGGGGAGCGGTTGGGGGAGTTAGGTCCCTCGCTCAAGGTCGCCTTAGTCATGTCTTGCCTTGTGAGGGGATCGAACCCGGAACCTTCCAGTCATGGGACCTGTTCCCTAACCACTAGGCCCACTCACTATATATTATAATTAAAGTAGACCTTTCTTCACTAATTAAAGACTTAAGAACTTTATTGTCATGTACACAGCCTACATGTAAAATAAAATTAATTAAAAAATGCAATAAAATGATAAAATAATGCACATAATAAAATAAATAAGTTAAATGGCAATGTTTTATGGTTATGTTTATAAGACACTACATATATATATATATATATATATATATATGGTCTCGTGACCAGAAGGTAGCGAGTTCATTCTCCGCACAGGGCAACACACGACTGAGGTGCCCTTGAGCAAGGCACTTAACCCCCTAACTGCTCCTTGTGCACCGTGGTTTGGGGCTGCCCCTCTGCTCTGGGCAAGGGGGTTCATTGCCCCCTAGTGTTCACTGGTGTGTGTGTGTGTGTGTTTAACTGCACGGATGGGTCAAATGCAGAGGTCACATTCCTCTGTGTGCAAGCACAGTAGGCAAATAGTCCACTTTCACTTTATGCCATTAAAGGACATGTATCAAATAAAACCATCAATTAGACAGTTGACTGAAAAGTTGTATATATATAAATTACCCAGAATTTATTTATTTGTTTGTTTGATTCTTTGTTTGTTTGTTTGTTTATTATAAAAGCAGCTGTTAAATTAAATTCAACAGCTGTCTGTGAAAGAAAATGTGACATGGTTATGCACACACACACACACACACACACACACACACACACACACACACACACACACACACACACCTGTATATTATGGTGCACTGTTTAAGTGTAGTCTATGTCTTTTACACAGGGTTCAGCAGCTCATTTAGGAACAACAGTAGCTGATTTAACTACCATAACTGAGAGTTTATGCTTATTTGAAGACAGGATGAGTTTCAGTTCATTAAAAAAAAAAAGGTTAGAAAGTCTGAAAAAAAGCAGCTGCGTAATGTTTTGGTTCGGCACAGAGCAGATTGATGAAAGCTGAACTGAAATGAACAGAAACAAACTGTACTCTGATGGCAAATGATAAGAGAAGTGGAAACTATGTCTAATCAAGAGAAAGAGAGAGAGAGAGAGAGAGAGAGAGAGAGATGGAAGGAGAGAAGAAGGAAGGGAGCTCAGGCTATTTCCTTACTGAATATCACAGCACAGGATGGACTCTATATCCTTAAACCATCAGCTCTGAGAATAAAAATACCTCTATCTCAGTGGGGTAGGAGCAGGTCAGTTTGTGTGTGTGTGTGTGTGTGTGTGTGTGTGTGTGTGTGTGTGTGTGTGTGTGGCTGATCCGCTCTGTACAGAGGATGTGGGAGTTCCACAGCTCCAGACTGTAGTAGTGATAGTAGCGGTGAGAATTGAGGCTGATTATTTATGTGGTTGTAATCTGGGCCCCCTGCACCCAACTCCCGTCTCTCTCTCTCTCTCTCTCTCCCAACATCCAGCCGCCCCGATGTTAATTACAGCTCCGCTCCGTAAACAAGGCTCCAGACCTGCCGCTCAGATTAGCCTCGTCTGATCTGCTATAAATGAAGCTTGTGCTTAATACACATCTGGCCCAGGCTAATGCTAAGACTAACACGTTCATGCTAGCTGAAATACTTGGACGAGGGCCTGAGTAAAATTTTAGCGAAATCAAAGATTCGCAGGATATTTATAAACTCTAAAGATTTATAAGCTATAAATGCAGGATATTTTGCCAAGCTAATGTTTTCTTGCAGTGTTGCTACACTAACAGAACACATTTACAGCCAGTGATCAATTGGCTTACTGAATGAATGAATGAATTAATTAATTCATTCATTCATTAATTGATTAGTTAATTAATTAATGAAATTCCACACATAGCCTCAGAACAGATTTATTTTATGAACATTCTGAACACACAACTATTCAAATGTTAGGCTTATGTTTATTATTTAATAATGTTTGATGATAATGTTTTCAGAATGCTTCATGCTAAAACAAATTTTTATTAGAATTGTCCTTAGATTTATTTTAATTTTTATCATTTATATATGTCTATTCAATTTTAATTACTAGTGATTGCACAATACAGTGAACAGTAACTATTGTTACCTGATAGTGCAGTCTTCTTCTTCTTCTTCTTCATCTTCTTCCTCTTCTTCTTCTTCTACTACTACTACTACTTTTTGTTCTTATTCTTTTTCCTGCCACATTTTTGTCCAGTAAATTTTCTTGCAATTTTTGACATATGTTACCTTCCAGTTAAATGCGGATTAAAAAAAAAAACAAAAAAAAAACTGCTGTATTTTTATTAAATTTTTAAGTTACAATCAGGAAAATCGACACACCGAAACTTATCAGGCCACATTACAGGCAGATTGCATTTATCCTTCTTTTTCTATTACTCCCTCATTTTTATTCTATTTCTATTTCTATTGGAACCAGCTAGAGAGGCTGAAGCCACATGCCACTCTAACTCTGAGAGTCTGCAACACTGTTGTCTAAAATCCTTATAGTTTCTCTTAGAAACTCAATTTAAACTTTCCCCCCTTTGTGAAGCCTCAAAATATCTCATCATGGATCACCATTTCACTTCAGTATTAATCAGATTTGTATTTCTTACTTTTTTTAACTGTCATGTTAACTTTCAACTGTCATAAATCACACCTATTTTTTTTTAATCCACAGCGTTTTTTCATCAGCATGTTCAGCAAAGGTTCAAGTGAACGTGCATTATTTGCCTACTGTGCTTGCACACAGAGGAATGTGACCTCCACATTTAACCCATCCATGCAGTGAAACATATGCACACACCAGTGATCACTAGGGGGCAGTGAACACACTTGCCCGGAGCGGAGGGCAGCCCCAAACCGCAGCGACCGGGGAGCAGTTGGGGGGAGTTAGGTGCTCAAGGGCACCTCAGTTGTGTTTTTGCCCTGGGCGGGGATCGAACCCACAACCTTCTGGTCAAGAGACCGGTTCCCTAACCACTAGGCCACGGCTGCCCCGTGCAATACATTTTAGAAGTTATAAGCCATTGTTTCAAGTTGTGCAAATCAACTGCAAGAAGGATTTTCTCAGTGTGATGATACAGCACACACATAAGGAATAAGTGTGCCGACCTAAACAGACAGGACTTTCTCTTCAAAATTAAATCACTGTGTATTTACTCACAGGCATGAATACCACTATGACCTAGGAATATCTTAATCTGTGCAGTCACTCTGCATTTTCTTTTCTAGGTAAAGTTGGAACCTAGACGTCAGCACCAGACCCTTCTGTTGATCTTCTGCAGGATTGAACCCAACAGCCTCCCTTTCACCTCTGTCCACATCAGTAAACCTTGGGCAATATTATTAACCAGTCCCCAGTTCCTTGAACCACATTTGCTAGGTACCAACCACTGCAGACCAGATATACCCCCCAGGACCTGCCGTTTAAAGATGATCTGACTCAGTCGTCTGCAATGTCGACACTTGTTAAAGTAATTCAGATCCTTACACTTAACCATTGTTTTGGCTTTCGACTGACTGTTCACTTGCTGCCCAATATATCTCACCCTTGCCACAGGTAATGCCACTGAAATGAGATCATCAGTGTTATTCACGTCACCTGTCAGTGGTTTTGTGGTTTTAATGTAATGGCTGATTGGATGAATAGCTACCAAACTGAATCAAAAGTTTAGAGTTGAAGGAGTTAAAAGTCTGATGCACTGAGCTATCAAGGTGTTTTCCACCGTATTTATCGGTAGCTTGTTTCTAGGTCTAGTTCGTGCTATCTGTTGCAGCAAAGTTTCACCTGCAAGTGAGAGACTCCACCACAATAAAAGAAACCAGAGGAGAGTGATTTTAAGGGTTCTTTATATTCATTCTGTAGGGAAACCCCTTTTTATAATTTCATAGAATCGTAAAAAGGACGACTTAAGAGGAAGAGCCTGGGTTTCAGAATGATCAGCAGGGCATTGTTCTGAGCCGAACTTTGCCCTGATTGCCCCATTTTATTCATATTAAGCATTAAGGTTAACAGTAGTCAGTTTCACTGGGTTTATAATGAAAGTGATATTTATAATGTTAGTAATAGGTGTAGCATGTGTGATTTTTGGACATGCTCATGTACTTCCTTATTAATAATGAGCTACAGTAGGCTGTAGGGTAACTAAATGAATAAATCTAAATGAACAAGGCCACTTGGAAGTCTTTAAGTGACATATTGTTAGTTTGTTTTCTGTGTTTCTAAGTACAGGGCAGAAAAAGTTCCTCGGTGAGATGCAAAAACGAAGCAGCTGGAATCACTCATTTGAATATTCATCATAATTCTCTCTCTCTCTCTCTCTCTCTCTCTCTCACACACACACACACACACACACACACACACACACACACACACACACACACACACACATTTTTGTTGGTGGGTTTTCCCCCACTGAACAATGTATCTTTGTACAAGGTTAAATGAAAAATGTATTGTGTCTTATGAGGACAATTTAAATGCCCTAATTATTCCCTGTGCTATATTTTACTCTCTAAATAAGTTGAAAAATAAACAAACAAACAAATAAATATCAGCAATAAAATGACCCACAACAATAACATAATTAAATAACCCAAAAAAACATATAAGTACTCATCAGGGTCACATCAGGGTCTCAGAGGCCGATGCTTTCCCATAGTTTATGTGCTCTTTCCATCTTAATCCATTTCCAGCACTGACTGATAAACATCTGTTTTTGTTTTTTCAACTGCTCACCTGATGTATCTATCATTTTTAAAATGACCAGGCAGATTGTTCAAACATATTCAAACACAAGTAGTATAAAAACAAATCCTTCTGTAGATTTTCTGTGGGATTGAACCAGACAGTCTAGTTTTCACCCCCATGCTCACCAGTGAGCCTTGGGTGCCCATGAACCTGACACTGGTGGTCCTTCCTTCAACCAGTTTTGTATACTGGGAACCCTATTGGAGATGCTGTGCCCCAGTCATTTAGACATTACAGTCAGTTCGGTCCTCTGCTTCCAACACAATCATTTTGAGGACTGGCTGTTTACATATAGTAATGTATTATATTTCACCCTATGACAGGTGCCAGTGTACTGAGATAATCAATGACATTCAGTTCACTAGTCATTCATGTTGTGGTTTAATGTTATGGCTCATCAGTGTGCACATTTGGTTTTCTGTTTTTCTTTTATTTCTGTCTTAGTGGATATTTCAGGAACACTGGGTGTGCAGAACAGTCTGGATGGGACACCAGTTCATCACAGTCACTATTACACTTTGAAACCTCAGAGCAATTTAGTATAACCAGTCCTTTTACTGGGAGAAAACTGGAGAACGCAGAGGTAGACAGAGTTTTGAGTTTTGAGTAGCGCTACCCTCTTGTTTTCTTTTTATTAAAAATACAGATTATTGCTCCCTCTTGTTGGCTAAATATGCTGAATACACATGTGTGATGACCATCAGCAGTCGTCTCTACAGTGTGCTCCAGTGCAACTGTTTACAGATTTGAGGACATGAGAAGTGATCATTAGTCAGTTGCTTATTTTTACAGCCATATGGCCTACAATACAAGGATTCTTGTCATTTCTAATAATCTGTCTTCCTGAAAACGGCTTGCTGTGCATTACGCTGTGCTAGTGCATGTGTCTTTTATCATCAACCACTAATGAAGAGTATCACCAGGTTGTCTATATTTTGCATTGGACTCATCCCAATCTCTTATCAAGGCCGTGTATGAACAGAGCATCTTAATTTTTCTTCCCTTTTTCACCATTCTTTTCTCTGCACTCTTCCTTTCAGACAAAATGCAGCCCTTAACTGTGATATTTCACCATAAAGATGTCTTCTGAGCATAAACACCTGCCTGGTGTGACGTTAAACCCAGAAACATGTGCTAGTTCTGCAGGCAACGAAATGCATACTGTATCCTCCCTGCAAGCTGCAACGTTTCACACGTGTCCTCAAAACGTTTTGTAACACTCCGTCAGGGCTTGATCCTCGTGGCCTTCTCTTACTGTTGGTCAGTGTTCATACCAGAGTGGATCAGCCCAGCATCCGGTGGTGGTCAAAATATCTCAGGGATAGACCACATTTGTAGTACACCACTCCCTACTCCCAAACCCCAAGTCAGCGTTTAAAGACAATAGTCCTCAGAGTGAGTTCCTGCACATAGGTCCGGGCTTCATGTCACGCTTAGACTGAGGGTCCCTTTCTTTAGGTCCAGCCCAATGGATTCATCCAGAAACAGAAAACAAAAACATCTGGAGAAGGCTGTGCACTCTTCGAAGCATCACATTTGGAGAATGTTTGTGTACCTTAGTGAGCCCTATTTATTAGCTGTTTGCACAGCTCTTAAAGGGGATTGGGCACTTAATTAAAGATAATATTGAGGGCTAAAGCCTCTGCCTAAGAATGCAGCTTCTCAGGGTGCAACAAAGTCTCAGTTCATCCCCTGTTCATGGGAGTTCTGCCAGTATTCAGTCGGGAACCTGTGAAAAGCAGGGAAATTTCCAAGTCGCTTTGCTAACAGAGACTCTATTTGGGCCACAACTGGTAAAAAGTCACTGTGGAACCAAATCTGGAGCCAGAGGTCTTAAATGGTCTAAATGTGGCTGGATGATCAGCAGTCAATGCTGTCCTGAAATATTACATCCTTGCTTTTGTCTCTACAATGGAGGCTTTAATCTAAAAATATCAGGATAGAATAAAAACAGGACTTCAGTAGAAAAAAAAGAGAGGGCTCTGCACCTTTCAAAGCCACAGCTTGGAAATACAGAGGACCAGAAATAGACTCACTCCTCATAAAGGCCTCCTTCTTTGTAGTCTCTGGAGGAACATCTGTGGGGCAGTTTCTCCTGGAGAAAGTGTCGGGCAGTGAATCAAAGAGAACTGAGATCTCCTGTAAGAGAGGAGTGGAAAGAGGTCTTTCTCTCTCTCTCTGTCTCTTTCTCTTTCTTTCTCTTTCTCTTGCGATCTCCCCCTGCTTCCTTTTTCCAAAAGCTGACAAAAGCTGCAGTAATCGGCAGAATAATAAAAGCTCATTAATATAACCTGTCAGGGGTTATCTTTGGAAAGGAGGCCTGAGGAAAAAAAAAAAAGGAAGACGGAAGATGTGAGGTCTGCTACCACTCAAGCAGCCAGTGAGACTCTGATTAAAACGTCTCCGCAACATCAGCCGCATGTGCAGAGATTAAACGAGGACGTTGTGATCGACGGCCAATACGCGCTTTGATGCAATGTGGTTTTGTTGGGTATTAAACAAACAGATATGCTCAACGAAATCTCCGGCCAGTCTCTGCGAACGCTGCAGTTTTTATTTTAAGCACAGCCTCGAATTAAATGAGTATCCTCACCATGAAGTCTACAACGGAGTCTGATTTGTGTCTGGAAAACAGGCTGACTGGCTTCAAATAACAGACATGATACTTAGGGCTTAATTCTTTTAGGGAGGGAGGGGTTAAAAAAAAAAGTGATGAGAAGAAGCACAGAAGAAATGTGGTTTTACACGGAGCTTTGCACTTGCACGCTCTGAAGGTGCCATGACGGTGGTGGGGTGGACATCTGCAGTAAAGCAGTCACACTGTGTGAGTGATGATGGCTATCTGCTTAATGTAACGCATGAACACTGAGCAGAGACAGACAGACAAGAAAGGAGTGAGAATGAGAAAAAGGAAAGGGAAAAGAATAACAGAATTAGTAAGAAATGAAAAACCAAGAACCAACCTCCAGTCTTTTTTTTTTACTATTACAACCATTAACACTTAAGTAGCAACGCCAGTGTAATCTTTGGTGGGTCCCTTTGGTGAGGCATGAACTCACAATATTCTATAGGCAATGAACACCATACTTTCTGTACAACAGTCCACAATTCTGTTGTACTCCGAGGTGTAGAATTTCTGTGTAACGTCGAAATCTGGTGTCTTAGGTATGAATAGCAAAACCCCAAACTCAGATTAATGTTTCTCTAACCATAACCAAAGTGTCTCTAGACTTGTGTGTCCTGCTAGAAGAGGCCAAACCCATCAGAATGAATGCAGGACATGAACAGGTGTAACTTGTCATAACGTGTTCACCTGTCGGAGACGTTTGAAGAAGTACCAGGGGTCCCATGGAAAGCCAGCCAAACAAACAACATACCTTTATGAAGCTATAACTTTATAGCTATATTTTGCATAGGCTTGTCTGTATTTGTTTTTCGTGCACTTTGGTGCATATTAGAGGAGGAAAGAGAAACTAAGAGAATAGAACAAGTATAGGTACAATGCAGTGTAAAGTAGAAACATGATCAATGGGGATTACGGCAGAACAGTGATAATAAGATGTCTTTTTTTATCACGCTGGTTTTTTTTTTTTTTTTTTGGTGAAAATAGACACGTACTTCATCAGAAAACACTACCCGGATGTGGTGATGCAGTTCCTGAAATCTAAATTTAAGAAAGTGAGAGATAAAAGGTTGTAGAGTGATAACGGAGGTGAAAGTCATAAGGGGAGGTGATGAGATGTGGATCATGCCGAGCAGAAGTGTATCGGGGTCTTGCCTTTGAACCAGACAGCCTGATAATTGGAACAGCATTGTAGGCATGCAAGGAAGATCTGGATCTCATTTATCCTCCGCTTTATTCAATTTGACTCATCGGAGAGCCGTGCCTCTGCCTGTGCCCTTCCAGACTCCACCCCGCCCCTCCTTCCACATGGCAATAACTCATCTTCCTCCCCTTTTGCCCCTGATGTGTTGCCCATCACCAGGTGCCCCCTTTGCCCCAGCTTCAGAGAAATCCGTCGCATCCAGACAGCACAGGTTGACATGGCATCTCTTCACGCCTCTCACCTTAGACTTGAAAGCGACTCCAGATTTACTTCCAAGGAGCCGCATGGTCAGTCTTTCACCGCGCACTTTGTAATTCAAACAAACGTTTGAGCTGGTCGGCTAGGGGGGTAGTAATCACACAGGCTCGAGGTGTTGCAGATGAGAGGCAAGTGGTGGCCTGATAAACACACAGTGGCAAAGCTGGCTTGTCAAACAGGACGACGTGTGGGAAAAGCCAGAGATAAATGCAAACGAAGATAAACAGAATAATAAATTGGAAAACTGAATACGCAGTATATATTTTTGTAGATTTTTTAGTGCATCAAGAATTGCTGTACTTGAATGAACAGACCCAGGGGATTTTAGAGTGATATCAGACTGTGGTATAAGACCAAGGCTTTTATATAAAAAAAATAATAATAAAAAATATCTGTCCACCACAGACTACATCCAGTGTGATTCTGTAGCCATGTACTTGTGGCTAAGGAATGTGTTTCAATTCCCCGTACCAACAAGACACAACTGAAGTGCCTTTGAGCAAAACCTCTAACTATTCCCCTGGAGCTATGGATAGGGTTGCCCAATGCTCCAGACAGTGTGTGTGTTCACTAGTGTGTGTTTCACTGCATAAATGGATTGATTTCCTCTGTGTGTACAAGCACAGAGGTCAATGAGGGGTTCACTTTTATGTTCAAATTTTATCTTCATAAAGTATTAAAATATTAAACATTACAACAAACAAAGAACAACAAACAAAAATTATTAATTTTGTATTAAAGTGGAAATTCGCCTAATTACGATGTCATTATTTGGTTTGTACGTGCATCCTACTGAGTGCTGTTGCCTGAACACATCTACCCGTGTGAAATATTTGGATTACTTCACAACAGGGAGTTGTTTCATCTGAATTTCCATTGTGGGAACATTACCGGGAAGAAGTTTACGGAGTAGTTCATTAGTCTTTGTGATAAAATGGATCCTAATTAACAATATCTGGGACTTTCCGCAGCCATTTCCAATAAAGAAACTCTCAAATTGAATGTGTATCACAGATTTACTAATATCCAATGATGTAAAATGACAATGAGTTACAAAATATAAATGGCGCCAGATCATGAAATCACTCTAACATTCAAAAACAAGCTCCTGAATTACACAGCTACACTGTTGCTAGTCATTAATTCAGACCAGCACAGCTGCACTTTGGACTGACATTAGAGAAATACTCTGTCTTTCCCCCTCACTCGCCGATTTTCACTGATCTTCATTCAGAAACACAACGCTGACCCTTTACTTCAGCGGAACGCACTTCCTCCCTCGGACATTATGTCCAAACCGACCACACCTTAAACTCTCCCCACGTTCCGGCTCAACAATACACACGCTAAAGCAATGCAGTGACCCACTGGACACGTCGGCCTGCAGGAAATCCACTGATTGTGACTCCCATCAGCCAGGCTCTCTTTTTCCCCTTCCTCCTTTATATGGTCACCTTCCTGAAACCTTTCCAGTCGATCAATGAGCTCCGAGCAGCTGCTGCTAAAGCAATATAACTCAGAATAGACAATTCAGAGATGTTCCTGTACAAGCCGGTGGTCACGTACTTGTTGTCACACTCATGCTTTTACGGGTACATTTAAGCATGAGTCAGACGTTAGTGTAAAGATAACGTGCCTATTAAGCCTTTCTACTGGTAATGATTTTTGTTTTTGGAAAGCGAATGCACTGTTATATATTATCACTACTCTCAAAACTTTATCTCTACTTTCAGGATGAATGAATATTTACTAAAGCATTTTGACACATTCAAAGTTTTTGTTAAGGAATTATGTTTAAATCCTTTCTAGTACTCAATCATTCAGCTACAAGAGCATCAATGAGATCAGGTACTGATTTTGGATAAGGAGGTCTGAGTGCAGTTCAAGGTTAAGGGCTCTGTGCAGAACATTCAAGTTCTTCTCCATACTTGAAATCTAGGTCTTTATAAACCTCACTTGTTATTAAGGAACCATTTGGGCCTCTTGGTCAGCTGGTCAGTCAGTCAGTCATTATTTCATCCCCTTAGTCTGTCCCTGGAATTACTGGGTACAAACCCCTGGGTAGGACACCAATGTATCACTGGGTACCACATACAAACACATACCCATATACTCACACACTCACACTTAGGGACAATTTAGCACATTTTGGGCATTGGGGGAAATTCAAAGCACCCATGCGGACACAGGGAGAACACACACACACAGACACTACCTGATAT
>JAOVVF010000032.1:4553955-4565674 GCA_028565595.1 Duopalatinus emarginatus | reverse complement strand
ATATATATTGTTTCTATGTTTGTACGTATGTATGTGAAAAACTAGTACAGACAAGTGCAAATACATGTGCAAATACAAAATAGGCTGGTGGCGGCTCCATTATGGTATGGGGTTTCTTTAACTAGCATTTTATGGAACCCCTGGTATGTATATGTATATGTATATGTATATGTATCCCTCTTGCCTCACTTGCATTTCTACACATTACACATTATTACACATATTTACATCATGAGATTATAAGGTTTTGGCTATTTGACTTCTATAATTTGCACAAAGTTCTCCACTAAATAAAGTAAAATAACTAGATGTATACACAGTGTTTCATCATGACGAACAAGGCAGCATTCACTCCTGTGATTTTTGCTTCTGATGAATGAACTGCTCAGACTGCTTGCCAGAATACCCCTGTGTCCTTCCTCCTACTTCACCTCAACCCAAACATACCCCAGTGCTGTGAATAAAACTCCTGGTTCTATTGGATCTCTACAGGTTCTCCCATCTCTCGTGCATGCATTCATGTATGCATGCATGCACGCGCTCGGTCGAGGGCAAATCTGCTGAAGCCAGTAGTGAGCTGTGAGTGGCGCGCGCTAATTGGCCGAGGGCGGGGGAGCGCGCGCACCGAGCGCTCCTTATCCTTCTGTTCCCAAAAGACGCGGCGCGCGCTTTTAACGCCAGGTACAGCGCACGAGAGCACCGAGTCGATCACGTCCAGGAGTTTTGTATCGCACCTGAACCACGGTAAGGACAGACATGTGTTATTATTGTACTGATAGAGAGAGTGCATTACGGGGATTAGTACTTTAAGTCCGAGTGGACATGTACCGGGGAGTGTGTTAGAGAGTCCGAGTGATGAGGATAAACTTGTGTATGAGGCAGAGCAACTCTTCTGGACTTGGATAATGACTGCACTGTACAGCTGCATTAATAATAATAATAATAATAATAATAATAATAATAATAATAATTTTTGAATGAATGCTGACAGATGCTGAAGTTGCTCGTCTTTAGGAAAGTCCACATGCACCTACTTTAATCATGCATGTGTTTCTGATTCTCTGTAATCAGTATATTGGTGGACATGCTTAACAGTGTGTGTGTGTGTGTGTGTGTTTGTGTGTGTGTGTGTGTGTGTGTTAATAATGAAGCATTTCAGTATCTGTTCTCTGTAGTAACATCACTCATGTAGTCTGAGAATCTGAGATGACAGAATAGCAGGGCAACCTCTAGATGACCCAAGTGTTAAAGTCACCTCAAACCTTGTCTAGGAGTTACATAGGTAGAATCCCTTAAACAGTTCAAGATGTTGACGTGCACACACACACACACACACACACACACACACACACACACACACAAACGTATGTTTCACTATCTTCGTCAGGACTCCAAATTCATGATAAATGTAGCTAATTAATGTCATGCCCAACCCTAAAACTAACCCAAACCCTATCACCAACTCTAACTCTAACTATAAACCTAATCCAAACCCTAACACTACCCTTAACCTTAAAACTATCCATAAGACTAACTGCAAACCTAACACTAACACTAACACTAACACTAATCCTAACACTAACCCTAACCCGAACTCTAACACTAACCATAAACTTAACATTAACACTAACCCTAACACTAAAACTAAGCCTAACCTCAGGAAAATCTTTAGCTCTTTTGATTTTTAAAGTAAAATCTAACAGAAGACTTCCAATAAACAGAAGACATCTCAATAAAGTGTAAATTTGTCCTGACAGCTTATGTGGAGTTTCTGCCAATTGTCCTGACATTTCACATAAACCTGTACACACTTATACACACACACTGACAGGCAGACCAGCAGCTGAGGAATCACCTAGAGCAGCAGTGTCTGTGTGTGTGTGTGTGTGTGTGTGTGTGCATCCCAACCTCCTTCCACAAACAGAACCTTCACAGCTGGGTTCCAGCCCTGTCGGCTAATGCCTCCGCCAGTAAACAGTGATAAAGAGATGGCAAGGGATGAGCAGAGGGAGGGAATAAAGGGAAACTAAAGCAGTACAGGAGGTGCTGAAGTGTGCATGCGTGTGCTCAGCTATTAAACTTTTACAGATTTCTGAGACGTTTTACTGGTTTGGGGATCATAACTGTGAACAATGTAAGACATGTGTACATAATGAATTAATCAGCACTGAGGAGCACATACATGATATAAATGCATTGTACAACAGTCTGGTATAATCTGTATTGAATGCAGGCTATATATCGTCACCTTCCTAAAATAAACTCATTTTATCAAAAAACACAAAAAATTAAAATTAGCTCAAGTCACACTCTCGACACAGGCCATTACACCAAAGGGGTAGAATCAATGATCTGATCATTTGAGCGTGTAGGCGATTTTACCACAAGTGCCCAGCATCCTGAGAAGATGCTTTGGGCAAAAAAAGTCAATTTTGCCAAAATATGACATAGGCGATTATTTTAGGAAGGTGGTGATATGATGGGTGTGTTTCAGGAGCATGATAAGGCAGTGTTGCGTTAGCAGACACACTGTACTTTGCTGTATTGCTGTGTTAATACTGGTACAAAATTGCAACAGATTCTGATATCTAACGGCTCAATCTTTCAGACATGAGTCCCTCCTTCTCTTTCTTCTCCTTCTTTTATTATTATTATTATTATTATTATTATTATTATTATTATTAGCCAATATCAATACCCAGTCATTTTTTTAACAGTGCTAAATTTTTACTTAGTTAAGCAATACAAATGATTTACAGGTTTTGCACATTAAAGCATAAAATAAGTATAAAATGTAAATATATTGTTATATATGTTATATATAAGTTAATCGTAATAAACAATAAACAAATAATCAAGGCTCTGTATATGCTAGCATTTATAGTTACCATGCAATTAAATCTTTAAAAATACAATTGAATCTTTTCCATTTCTTACAAAATCAGATCACATTAGTAATTTTTTTTTTCATCGGATGTTCAATCACCCTTTTTTGTTGGTTGTGGCACAATGTCAGCCCTGGATTTTGGATTTATGCCATCTCTATTTTTACTTCCACTACTACTACTATGAATATGATCTTTCTCTCTCTCTCTCTCTCTCTCTCTCTCTCTCTCTCTCTATCTATCTATCTCTTTCCAATAATAAAACAACTACTATATATAATAATACAAAAAAACCCAGTAATAATAATAACAATAATGCAAATTGAAACAACATCAACCTTTAAAATTGCAAAAGATATGCAAAAGCAGCCAATCAGAAACAACAGCCACATTTGGCTTCCCTTTGTGTGTTGACTTCTTTTAACATGCCATTATCTTGTGGCTGTTCTGCATTTGATTGACAGGTGATTAGAAGTCCAGGTTAGCAGTGCGCCTGCTGCAGAATTGTGTCTCAGATAAACAGGGGCTGATTGATGGACATGAGCATGTCCACCAGACCCACGCAGTTCAGACTAGTCCTGCAACACACTGTTTTGTCATCTTCTTTGAAACACAGTCTGGATTTTTACACAACCATCCACAACCAGTTTATTAACAAAGGCTAAATTTATTCCTATACAACTATTTGAGGAAAGCATATATAACCTAATTGCTGGTTGCTTTAAGGATGTATATCCTAAACGTCAAATAATTTTACTTTTGTTTTAAGAAGGATGTGTGCTCTTCCCCCACTCCAGGCCTGCCGCGCGGCTCCACAGACCACCATGAGTTACTATCTGGATCCAGTTTCTTCCTACCAGCTTCATCATCCAACTGACCATCTGGGTGTGATGGTAAGACACATCATAAATTACCTCTGTTTGGCCTGAGACGTCTCTGAGTCTGTTTCCTCATCCTGAGATTAAGGTCTTAGTGCAAAGCCATCTAAAATGACTGAAGTTGAAATCAAGATGAATCCATTTGCAGGATCTTTTTTTATATTATGATGAATATACACTGACGTGCCAGAAAAACTGGTACACCTATGCAACACATAGCAACCACACCTATGCATGTCACTTATGGTTGTGTCTACCAGTGCATATATATATATATATATATATATATATAGCGACATACACCTATGAAAGCTTCATAATGGTATTGGGTTTGTTTAACAGGCATTCCATGGGACCCCTTGTGCATCTACAAACGTCTCTGTAAACACAGAGTAAACACTATGTCTGCCTCTTGCCTTTGCCTCTTTTCTGAAGAGTTACACCCTTTCATGTCCTACATTTGGTCTAATACGTTTGGCCTTTTCCAATAGGGCAATGCGCCACCACACACGCCTAGAGACACCAATTATGGTTACAGAAAGACATACATAATCTGAGTGCCATTCCCACCCAGATCACCAGAATTGTGGACTCTTCTGCAGAAAGTATGGAGTTCATTGGCTACAGACTGTTTTGGCTCTTGTCCATGCCCTGTCGTATTTCTGCAGTTCTAGGTTCCCGTACCATGTATTAGACATCATTATAATAATAATATTATATTTTTTATTATATGGAATACAATATCCCATTAATCCACTAATCCAGGCTTGTGCTGTGTGTAGGACTGTGCATTACAACAAAGGACAGTAAAAGTCAGCACCATGTCAGATCCATTCGATAAATTTAAATTCACCTGTAAAACGTTATCTTTCCTATAAATAAAACAACTGCTGAAAAAGCCTTTAAGTCTCAGAGACTTAGAAAAAAAAAGAAAGCCTGTCAGGGTCAGCAGGGTTAAGGTGGTTCACGGGTCCTACGCTTGCTCTATGAAAAGCATGAACAGCTGAATGGAAGTTGCATGATCAAAATGCTGCAAGAACATTTGGCCATCAGTATGCACGGCCTCGAGTCGAGAAGACGCTTGAATGGAGCCCGAACGGGTCACATGCTAATCTGCAGCTGACCCGGTCCACGCATACAGAGCCCAAGTACTCGGCTAATGTGCCCAGACGCTCGGCGTGTCCTTTGAAATTGAGATGAGAGTTTGCAGGTCTTTCGGCATGGTCAGAGGCTACACTGAGTGTACCCTCCGCTGGATTCATGAATTTACATGGATTAAAGAAGAAAAGGGATGCTTTCAGATCGCTCTGTGCTCACATTATGAGAGGAATGACTCCGAGAGAGGGAGGGAAGAGAGAGAGAGAGAGTCTGAGAGTTCGGGAACCGGATTCGGCTTTGTAAAAAAAATGACTGAATAACAAGACTGGATAAGGGCCTAGAGCTTCTAACAATAACACATTTCTGTTGAAAGACAGATTTATACGATGGCTTATATAATTCATTTTATTCATAGAGATGAGGAAGGAAGCCCCAAACAAGCCATAGTTCTATTATTTACATTTGTGAACTAACAAGGGAAGCGAGTGGCTTGACAAGAGAATTAGACTGCTGACAATTTCAAGTACACTGCCTCCTCTTTTGACTATCAGCTCATCAGGACTACTGATTTCACTACTGACTTATCAACATCCTGTCGCCATGCTTTGGAGAACACAGGGAGAGACAGCGTTGCCCTTTCTGACTCCGGCGTTCTTTGCCTTAACCAATAAATCCTCCTCTAGACCTCACTTCCCTTTACAATCCCCTTATGCATCCGCAACTCCCTCCATCCATTTGTCTCCTCTCCGCATGGCTTCAGAGTCTCAGACAGTCTCCTCCTGCCGTCAATCCTGCCAGTGCCACAACCTTGTAAAGCTACTACCAGGGTTTAGGGTGATAACAGTGGCTCTGCTTTTGCAGCAGGCTTTATCAGATGGACCGTCGTTCAGACAGTCTGAGCTTTACTCCTCTCTGGAGTCAGGTCTTAGTTTGTTATCACGGATCCTGTCACCGAGATGACTTACCAGAGTTTTGACAGGGGGGACGTGAAAACGGAATGAGAATACCATAATGAGTGGGATCCTAAATTAAGGTAAACCTTGCATTGAAATTTTAACTGGGATTTCCTCTTTGAGTTCTTCGGAGAGGATCTCGGCAGAGGAGATTTGATGATGTGATCTTAAGGAGACACGGGAGCAGACTGCTCTAATGTACACCAGCTGTAAATATCCGAGACGTTTCAGTAAACAGGAGGAAGCATTTATTGACTCGGAGTAGACTTTGCATTTTGAATGAAGTTACTTCTGGGTTTTGGAGCCACATCAAGATCGTACACATTTCTCAAAGGCTACTTTGGATAGTTCCAGGCTCATAACTTCCTGAAATGGTTGGACCTGAAAGCCTATTGATGCACTGAGGCATTGTTTCAGGGTTAGGGTTATAATACATAGAGTGAGTTTAACACTCAGTGCTATTTAAGATCTTTACAAAGTCACATCAAGTCATTTTATTGTCATTTCATCCATATACAGTGAGTACAGTACACAATGAAAAGAAACAACGTTCCTCCTGGGCCAAGGTGCTACATAGAATGAGTAACCTACACAAAATTACATAAAGTAAACATCTGCAAAAACATGCAAATTAATTAGCAACCGCTCACTGACCACTGTGCTTGTACACACAGAAGGGGGCAGTGATCAAAGTACCGAAGAAAATTGGTACACCAGTCTAATAGTTGGTAGGACCCCCACAGGGTATAGACTCCCCAAACTTGCAGGAATAGTCTATAGGCAATAAACGCCATATTTTTTGCAGAACGATACACAACTACATTGTATTCTAAGGTGTAGGATATTTGTGTTTCACAGTTGCATGGCATCCCAGATGGTGGGAATGACAAAACCCTATAACTCAGATAAGTGTTCCTCTAACCATAATTTGGCATCTCTAGACGTGTGTGGTGCAATAAACCGGTGTAACTTGTCATAAAGGAGGCACACATAGTGTTCACCTGTCAGAGACGTTTATAGACAGCTAAATAAACTCTATACTACTATGGAGCCTTCACCAATCTTTTACAGTCTGGACCAGATTTTCTTCAGTGTACTGTATTGATATTGTTAAATATAGACATGGTACACTCAGTTAGCACCAGAAAGACAACAAGAGGAATGGTTGTACTAGGTGCTATATTTCTATAAAAAATAATGCAACTTGCTTATTTTGCTACATTTGGTGTAGATATTGATTTCTTTCCACTGTTCGAAACAATCCACAACCAACAGAAACAATTCAAATCAGTCTTTCAGCTCGGCTTAGAAACATCTCTAATAAGAAAATGTGATGCAAACATTTTTTACCACAAAAACCCTGCTGTATGTTTCACCCAGATAAAGTCAGCGGCAAGCAAAAGCACCTGCCAGAAGCTCATTTGTTTCTTTCGTGCCCTACATCCCTGTTTGCTTCTTACCCAAGATGAACGTTATTCACGTGGCTTCCCCCAAAAAAAAAACATGTAAATGCTAGGGCTAATCCCGTAAACGTCGCACACGTCTGATTTGCAAAACCGACTCATTAGCCGATAATTTACACTTTCTCATCTGACGAAATCAAATCAAACAGCACTGGTTTATATAGCATGTGCTTTTACCAAAGAAAGTACATTTGGTCTGAGATAAACATTTACATGGTGGGAATTTCCCAGATGGCAGTGTTGAGATTTGCTATCTGCTGCCTTCGAACAATCTTGACTATCTGTGCTGAATTTTTATATCACTAGTGAAGTCAGCACAGAGCTGAACCTTCTTCTTCTCTCTTTCTCTCTCTCTCTCTCACACACACACACACGCGCGCGTGCACACGCTGTCTCTAACTTCCCCTTTTGACACACTGACGTCAGTACCCCACCAAGATCAAAGACGCGAACATGTTGCTCAAACGCACAAATTCAACAGAATTTCGAGCTCCTTGCAGACCGCCCTGGGGATTTCATAAGTCACAACTGAAAAGTTTTTTTTTTTTTAAACTGGTTGCCACCGGTATATGTTTGTGAATGAGATTCCCATAGCGACAAAAAAAAAAAAAAAACAGTGACTCATTCAGGTCTTTACGTCTCACTCGGTCTCACAACTTCATCAGAATTTTCACAGCATTATTCTGACATAGATGTTGTAACTTAGATACAAACTTGGCCGCCGTTGACGTGTTAGGTTTGAGCGTGATACTTAACGTGTTTGTCTGTCCGCACCTTCCCAGAGGCAGACTGGAGGGATGGCGGTGTCCATGGTAACGCCGAGTCAACTCCCTGGAGTGTGCCACCCCCAGCACGCACCCCCCGCCAGGGCTGCATATGCCCATGACATCACGCTGCAGGAAGTACCCAATGGCCCAGAGTTCTGCCCCAATGGTAAGCTCCTCGGGGATGCACACGCACTGGTAGCTGTAACAAGTTTAATGAGTGTCCTTTTTTCTCTTTCAACTATCTTCAACTATTCATTCCTAACTTTAACATTTGAAGTGTTTAATGTGAAAACGTTCTCTAAATGCCTTTTGAACTGCTGCATAGCTGAAGTGTTCGCTGTGAGGTCATTCATGTCATTATAAAGCATAGAGCAGCAGATTGTTCATTGCAAACAGAGGCTGTTGTATGACTGCATAAAACGAGTACACACGCACAAGCGCACACACACACACACACACACACACACACACACATGCACGTCTCTTGAGTACAAGACAAAAAAGCATCTGGAAAAGGCATCGCTTTGGGGTCAATGTCCGTGTCGTCCCCCAGAGAACAGTGCACTCTCTGCCACATGTGTGTGTATGTGTGTGTGTGTGTGTGTGTGTGTTTCTAAAAAGAGTGTATGGAGTAACATGAAGGGGGAGGGTGTCCACATGCCCAGCATTTTTTCGGTTATGAGTTTTTTCGCCTGTCATTTATTTAAAACGGGAACATTCCTCCCAGTGCATTGCCTCTGTTTGACATCACTCTCTTCGTTTTCGCGTTGATATATGACAGGGACAGTGATTCATGCCATGTTAGCATATGTGTGTGTGTGTGTGTGCGTGTGTGTGTGCGGGGGCTGAGTTTTCAGGGCACCAGCTCTCCTCCGTCACCTCCCGGGCGGGATGCAAGGGCACGAGGGTGCAACAGCGGCCGTCCTTTTCCCAAGCCTTTGGGCCTCTAGGGGACCGTGAGTGGATGATGGGATTTGCTGATGTTTGTTGGCGACACACACACTCTCACACACTCACTCAAAGCCTGCAATACTTCCAGTGTATGACCACTGACAGTATTATTTGGAAAAAAAATGCGTGAGAGAACCCAATGTTCCCTAAAATGTTTAGTATATTAAGATGACAGATTGCACAACCAGTTCAAGTCTTTCCAACAAACCTGAACATACTGCATGGTATTTATGCTAGTATAGTCATGTTTGCTGGATGTATTTGGGTTGATGTTGGGTTGAAGTCCAAAACTGGTTACTCAGTGCTGTTAGTGGACCCTCATTTACAACCATTCCCTGTTTTGTACCAGACAATTATGGACAATGGACAATTATGTTTCCAATTCAACTCATTCATTCATCTTGATTAATAGATAAAGCTGTTGATGAAGATAAATGAATGAGTTGAAACGGAAACCAATATTTTCTGTTACATTGTGCTTGTGCCACATGTTCTGGATTGGCCACTTGTTCTGGGTTGTGATGATCGAAAACCGTGCTTTGAGAAAGATATACACCTTGGATTGGCTCAACAGTAGGGCAGCATGAACAAAACAATCACACCTAGGGGCAGTTTACCATAATTAATATGCTTAGGGGTATTTTGGGGAGCTTAGAGAAAAATCAGAGAACGTAAACAAACCCATAGAAATCCTAAGAGAACATGGGAAACACCACACAAACAGTACCCTGAGCTCAGGACTCAACCAGGGACTCTGTGATGCGGAAACACTGTCCTCTGCCTGTCATGTTATGTTAACTAGTACCATAAATATCTTGGTGTAGAGAACAGCTCTGCATAACCGTCATATCTGCACCATGCTAGTTGTTCAGTTGAGTCTGATTCAGTGCTGCTTACTAAAGCCAAAACCGAAAAATGAATGGATGTAAGACACTATGTAAGACAAGGAACCTCAAAACAGGTTCACGTGCTTTCAGCCAGACCACCAAAACCAGAAACCGTTGGCTCACTGCAGGATCTGTTAGTCAAACTGAAACAGCCTGACCTTGGCTGTTATAGAGCAACCACGAGCAGGACCAGTTGCACTCGCTGACTCCCAGAGACCTCAATAACCACCGCTAACCCAGAGTTAAATTATAACCTCTGAGCTAATAATTCATACTTAATAACGCTTGAGGAATTCGATGCAGAAATGCACTTTCAAATGGTTTAATAGTTAATGAATCAATAGCAGTTCCTGGTTTCTCTGGTGCATGTTCGGTTCAGGATCATTTTTATTTACACTGGGGTCCAAAAATCTGACTGATCTCAGATTCTTTTTAATGTAATGCAAAAAAAGGTCCCTATGGCAAAATACACTGAAGTGCCAGAAACGCCAGTACACCAGTCTAACAGGTCTGTGTCTGGACATGGACTCTATTAGCTTGTGGAGATATTCAGTAGGCAATGAACACCAAACATCCTGCAGAATGGTCCACAATTCTGCTGTATTCTGAGGTGTAGGATTTCTGTGTTACAGTGGTATGTTGGATGGCATCCCAGATGTGTTTGATAAAGATCAGATCTGGTGTAAATGGCAAAACCCCAAACTCAGATAAGTGTTCTTCTAACCGTAATTTGGCGTATCTAGACGTGTGTGACGGTGCATGGTCCTGTTGGAAGAGGCCCAACCCATCACAATGAAAGCGGGACATGAATGGGTGTGACTCATTAGAAAGGGGGCACACATGACAGGCGTCACCTGTCAGAGACGTTTGTAGACATACCAGGAATCCCAGCTGGAATGGCAGCATGTATTATAAAGAAAAACCTTGATGTGAGAAATATTTACATTTATTTTAGAATTTTCGCTTTTGGTTTAAAGACAATGGAGTTAAGCTGACATTAACTTTACAAGTCTCTATAAAACCTAATGATCCCCTGGAGTGTCGTCTGAACACACACTTCAATGGAAGCGATCAGTGGTGGCTGGTGGTTATAAATATATGGGAGGAAGGAAGGTACGCTTGGTGAATTTCAGGGGGAGGGGGGTGTTGGGGGGGTATGTAAAACCCAGATACATATAAAACAGTGGTAATGATTGTTGGTCTACAACAAGTCAGTTTGCAACCTAAAATATATTCAAAATACAGCAGAAGGACATGAAGTAATTACTCATAAACGCTTGCTAACATTGCATTTGGTGGGTTTGGGGATAAAGTTGCCATTTTTTCATTAGTCTCCTTTCTGCTTTGACCCTAACCTTCTCACTGTAGTCCAACAAGTCAGATGTTTTACTTCATATAACATGGACGTTGTTGTCCTTTGTTTCCATTGTTGCTTTATTACCAATAATCAACAAAACTACAGTAGCTGCCAACAAAAATAAACACTGTTCCATTAAACATGACAATTCTTCTACTTGCTGTGTGAATTCTGACGCAACACAAGATTCTTGCGTCTGTATCACTGGTTACTCCCTCCCTCAAAACTATGATTGGATATTCACGAGCACGGTCGACCTCACTAACTAGGCACTAACTCCAGGACCTCTGGTTAAATCCTAATGAGAGGTTCGTCTTCCTTGCCGTACTCCAATTTAAACCATATTTGAAGGGCTTCTAAGCCATTGGGGTAACGACTGTTTATAATGGGCGTTAATGGGAGACTTGGTGAGGTCGGCCTCTGTACAGTAATGTTCGATTGCGGTAGAGAGTGCTGTTGGTATTCTGGCACAAAGATTTC
>JAOVVF010000032.1:4524913-4539394 GCA_028565595.1 Duopalatinus emarginatus | reverse complement strand
CACACACACACACACACACACACACACAATACCAGGGCTTGATGATTTAGAGGAGTGTGTAATGATATTGTCATAGAGAGAGGTATGATAGAGGGACTGAATCTTGTGAAGTGTGTAGTGGAGTGAAGAGTGAATCAGACTCGACGCCGCCCATTCACACACACACACGCACGCACGCACGCACGCACACATACAGTGACGCCCAGATAGAGAGAGAGAGAGAGAGAGAGAGAGAGAGAGGGAGGAAAGGAGAGGGGGAGAAAGGATAGAGTGAGTGAGTGAGTGAGGAAGAGAAAGAGAGAGAGAGAAGTTCGCACTCGAGATATAGGATACTGTTATTATTGTACGCAACAGAAACAAAGAGACACGTTTTCACGTGTAAAAACAGAAACATAACGGGACCCAAACGTGAGCTGTAGGCGCACGCGCTGAGTGCGAGACCATGACGGCTGCCGTGGATATGACGCCAACGTTAACTATAATAAAATCCGAGAAAACAGACGGTAAGTTCGGGATTTCTTTACCTCCACTTTGGGTTTTGTTGTCTGTTTGTTTGTTTGCTGTCACTTTTGTTTATTTGTTTGCACGTATCTCGCGCGCTGCGACTCTCCGAGCTCGGGACACTTCTTTTTTTTTTTTTTTCTCATACCGCGCAGAAGCCCTCGCGCTCAAGCGATGCTCAGCTCAGCGCGCGCCAGATGCGCCTATCAATTACTTATTAGCGTCGAGCGCAAGCACGAGCCCGCGTCCTGCGTCCTCGGGTTGCGGTGCAGTTCTAACATGCGCTCGAATGCGCGAATAAAGTTGCACGTTAAGGTGAAATAAAACAAAGAAATGCATGCATGCTTGTGTGCATGCATCCTTTCAAACCTGCTTCTGAGCTACCCTGCATGTCTTACATCTCACTGTGTTTGTAAGGAAACTTTCCTTCTGGCTCATGCATTGACTAGTGCTGACCAAGCTACTTGTCATGATGCTGCTGGTCTGGGTCATGCCAGCGTCTCAGGCCAGCCAAAGGGCGAGGCGCACGGCGACATTCGACATTCATACATGCATGACCACAGTGGAAAGTTGCATCAGGGCAAATCAGATCAATTGATCCTTAAAGCAGACTGGGGTTCCTGATTAGATACAAGTTTAAAGTGCATGCGACTTTTTTTCGTCTGCATTGGAAAAGAAGCAGTGTGTGGGTTATGTCTTGCCATCATAGGATCAGCTTTCATTATGGCTACGTTCTTGTATTCGGTCGTCCTGCGTGATTGAGAGGAAACGTCTGTTGTTTCTCATGCCAGCCCTGAACTATTTTACTTGTCATAATGCTGTCTCATTACCCGTCCATGCCAGCTAAAGGGCGAGGCGCAGGAGCCGGGCCGCATGCTTGACCGTGATGGAGAGCAGGGAAAGGGAGTCAGGGAGGGCACACGAGGTGCGGCTTGAGCAGTCAGCATTATAATCCTCCCCCTCACTCTCCTGACAAGACACTCCTGAAACTTGGACTGAGGTGATGATTGTGCAGGATGGTTAATGCTTAAAAAGACAGAGAGGGAGTGAGTGCCTGACTGAATATAGCCCTGCTGTACACCCGTCCAATGCACTTCTCTAACCTGACCCCGTTTTATGCTCGGTCAGCGGAGCAGAGGGAGTTCAGTGGCCGCTGGTTTTCCTGAGTGAAAAAGCTGACTGTTATTGTAACATCTGTGCACGCTGCTTACACTGTCAATCATACACACCACACCGCAGCAGCTGTATGTACATTATGGAAAAATATCATTCACACCATAAGTGTCAAACTGAAAACTGACTGTGCTCTACCCAAGGTATGTATGTGTGTGTGTGTCAGTGAGTGTGTGTGTTTGTGTGTGTGTGTGATATGAATCACTCCACCATCAGCACACAATAAACAGACATGATCTCACAGTCTTGCGTGTACATGCACAGGCCAGGCAATGCTTGCATATCCACAAACTTTATCAGGCACATGGAAAAGCACTCCTAAAAAAAAATGCTGATAGTTGCACTCGAATTGCCAAAACGCTGTGGTGGTATCTTGCAAAACCATTTCACAACACTCCCTCTTGCTTGGTCAGTACGGAGAGTCCTGCGTTAGCAATCCTGTTTGCCAAAGACTGAAAATTCTGCGCATTGCTTAAGTTAACCTGGTTACGTACCTGTCTTATACAGGCGAAATATATAGGCAACGAACACCATATAAGAACTGTTATTTCAAGGTGTACGATTTCTGTGTTTCCCAGATGTAGCATCCCAGATGTATTTGACAACACTGAGATCTGGTGACTCTCCAGATGTGCGCATTGTCCTGTTCCTAGAGGCTAATGAACGCAGGACATGAACGGGTGTAACTTGTCAGAAAGGAGACACGTGTACCGTTCACCTGTCAGAGGCATTTGTTAACGTCCAGTACAGGGTTTTCTTTTTTACATTCTGCACCATACATATATACATAGTCCATACACACTGGACAAAGGACAAGAGGATGTAGGAGAACGGCTGTTCTGCCATTCAGTGACACTCAGTGCTGTCACACTGAATTTCCACAATAAGAAAAGTGACACTGGTTTAGTAGTAACATTAATGGAGAGCGTCCATAAACTTTGGACTAGAATAACATTTGACGCTCTTCTAAATCCTGTATTTTTATAGAAATTAAGAGATAAAGTATCATGGTAAAGTGTAACACAGAAAGAAGTAGTATAGAGTTTGTTTTGGATTTGATTTACTTAAGACAAATAGAGGAAGAACAGACAATGGAACCTCCAGCTAAATGTGATGACCTCGACAAGCCCGTAGTTCTCAAATAGACTCGGGTTCGTATGACTTTGTTTGCACATTCACATTACAAACAATGCAGACTTTGCAGCCTAGCCCCGACAAAAGCTATATAACACCAAGCCACTGTCAACCAGCCACAAACATGAACCATATGCTTGCGTAGGGCTGATCTGAAAATGGTGCCCTGAGCCATTTCAAGCCGGGCTTGTTTAAAATAGCTATCGCTCTCACCAGCATGACGGCTCCAGCAAACAAAACAATATCAAAAGTCACAGCGTACGGAAAGAACCGAGATGCGGCGCTCATAACTCGTGGTGTCAAAGCGTTTGACGACAGGGTTGCTGCTTTCATCTCTGACCAAAGAGTACTTAGCACAGCCAAGTGGGTCAGCAACAACATGAGAGAAAGCCAGAGGTCACATCCCACCCACTCGTTTTCAGGCCGCAGAAAGAAGTAGCTCTTGATCGCTGTGCTGCTTGCTTTTATTTTTCTTTTTCTTGCTCTTTCTTCTCTCTTTCTCTTTCGCTTAGCTGGAAACCAGGGTTCAGTGAGTGACAGGAATGCGTAAGGGTTGGGTGGGCTGCCCGCTGCCCTCTTTTATCTGAATAAGACGCTGCGTCGTCATCATCCCAGGCCGTGCTTTTACAGTAAAACGTCTTGGTTACGTTGTGTAGCCTGAGTACCACCCAGTTCTAGGCAACAATACGCACCGCATGCATTACAACACAGGTGTCGGTCTGATTTTCTGACTAGTAGCTCATAACCCTGAGATATTTTCCGTGTATCATAAAGTTTTCGAGCCTGAGGTGTTTCTCCTGCCCCGGGCTTGCTCTGCCAGACACTGGGCATGCCAAGCAGCCTGGCAGCTGTACAAACATGAGGCTTGGTGATCGGTCCTCATATGATGTGGGTTGTTGCTAAAGCAAAACAAATGACTAGGCCTCGGCTCATTTTTAGCAGGCCTCTGAATGTTTTACGAGTCAGAATGAAAGTGTGTGTTTTAATGAGAGGTGTGAGGCATGCCAGAGTATCTGAGCACGCTCATATAGGATTCCTGTAAGCAAATTTATGGCATATTTCTGGTTAGAAAAAAAAACGAATTTCTGCTTAAATCCTCTTTATATTCAGAGTATAAAAGCACTGTCATTTGTCAAATCAGTTTTTCCCCACAGCTGTCCAAAGACCTTCGATGAAACAATCTTGAACAGCTCACTCTTGGTGGAATGTGTGCCGGTTAAAAGCCTTCTCTTTTCATAGTGCCTGTCTTGTGACCACACATATTTATTGTTCCCTTTAACGTGTAGTCATCAAAGCAGGATGGGGAGCATTTACCTTCAGGAACAACTGTGTGCTAAATAGTAAGCATGTGTGAGACAAGTCCAGACCGACAGACTTTACTATCAATGTCTTGTGTTTTAAGACGTCTTAGCTTGCGTCACTGCGATTTGATTCAGACGCGCGTTACTCCGTCACAGTTTTGCGACGTGACCCATTTACACTCTTCCGAACAGCCAAGTCGGGCTGCATGGCTCCACACAAGCCTAAAACGAAAACAAAAGAAACGTTATGTCCTCGAGCAAGAAAGAACAAACTTTTTACAGCATCTTATTTCTACTCCTGATCTGTCTCGCTGTCCTCATGCATTTTTTTTCCCTCTCTGTGGCCCACATGCTCCTTTATTTTTGCCGCGTCTCCCCGGCTCCTGATGTGGTGCCTGTCTGCTGCTAGGTCGTCTCATCCCAGCCGCCTGTAACAGGCTAATTACTGAGTCAGAGTCTCAGGGGGCAACCTTCCCCCCATCCACTTTCTGCCTAGTCGCAAAGGCTTGTGGAACTTTCAGAGACCCACTGGTGAGTTCCAGATTTTCCCTCCTGGGTGGCAGGCGGCTCTGGAGGTGAACAAGCCAGCCTGAGAGGTGCCTTTATTAGCACACCAGGCTCTGGTGTTAGCTCTGTAGCCTCGACCTTGATCAATCGTAGTGAAAAAATAAGGAATGTAGGATTGGGTTCAGGTTTGGAGATGGGATGTGTTTAGGGTTAGTGGGTAACAGGGTGAACTCTCAGCCTACTGTTTTACATCTTCTCATGTTTTTAGCTTTCTATCCATTTTGCTAGAACACGGACGCTTCTGGTTCTCTCGACTTTCCTTCTCATGATATGATATTTTCTCACTGTTGCAGCTGGGCTTCCTTTATCTCACACTGTTTACAGCATGTCTAACAGAGCAAAAGTCAGAGTACAGCTATAGAGGCGATCGAGGTAAGCACCTGGATTAGCTCCTAGACGCGCGGCGTAATGAGATCCCGTCTTTGACACGTTCATTCAGCGTTGTGCAACCCAGAGACTTTTCTCATCAAACGTCTGTATAGCATTAGCCCTACGCAGATGACTCTATTAGAAATTGTGCATATTTTCACCATGCGTTATATTATTTCCTTTGAACCAGGTAAAGTGTGCTTTTTCTCAAGCATCCACATGTTGTTTGTTGACTGAATTTCTTTGTTGTTGAGTCACACTTTGATGATACCAAATCAGAAACCCACCGAAACAGATGTCATCCCCAGGAAGCAGATTGTGTCACATAAGATTTCTCTGTCATGCAAACTAATTTTAGGTGTCTACTCTTGTCAGGGACGGAAATATTCAAGACTAACGCTGCGGCACTTAATAGAAAATATTTGCTAAATGAAACGTTCCTAACTCCAACTCACAACATGGTATTTCAATTTAGAAGTGGCAAATTAAGAACATGCTCTCAGAGAGACACGAATGCAAAAGCCCTCCACATTAGCGATAGTAAAACAAGGCAAGAATGCGTGGCATGCTACATGAAAACACTGTGGTCTGCAGGGAATTCATTTAGTGCATATGCGTCTGCTGGACCTCGGCTGGCCTCGCAGCACGCAGAAACCATTAGCCATCTCATTGCTAATTGCACAGGCAGATTTTTTTCCCCGTTCGGCAGCTCAAGTGCTGCAAAATCGTAGCTTTATACGCTTTATGACTGGGTTATCTGCTTCTGTGGCGTCTTACAGCAATAGATGCACTTAATGGAGGTTTGTGCTTGAGTCTAGGAGGGAAGACGTTGCCAGTAAACTGTTTGTAATGTTCTGCGCGTGTTTGTTTCCAAGGTCTAAACAGTGCAGGTCTCCTGAACCGAGTATGTCAACTGCTGGAAGTGTGGACGAGGATTTTTTTTTGTGGTGTACGTTCATGCAACTGCAAAGTATGCACTGCAGCCGAGTTTCTGCAAAGCGCACAATCGGGCACACCTTACTATAAAGCTGGGGGTTGGCGGTTATCACGCACGCCGTGCAAATTTTGCTGATAAAACTCGTTGAAGCTTGTAGCACCCTGAAAAATCTGCATATGGGGCATATCTTAAGATTTTCATTACAGACAACTCGTTTATCGCACAGTAATATCAGGAGCAGCAGGCGGTGATAATGAGCGCCACTAAAAGCAGAAGTGAACAGAAACAAAGAGGAATGTTTGGCTCTTGTATTGTCCGATGCTCTCGGTTCATGCATGTTAAATGCATGTTTCGGAGACGTCTAGCTTCTAAGAATATTCACAGTGTTCTGGGCCGGGACAGCCGCCTGCTCGTGATCCTGACCAGCCTTGGCACTGACTCTGGGATCTGCTGCTATTCCTGGTCCAGGCTTCTCATCCATTCAGATGGAAATCCAAATAGTAGGTAGGAACAAGCGGCTCTCTGAGCGAGCACCCTGCTGCCACTATCTGCCCCCTCCTCTTTGCTCACCACTCAGTCCAGCTGGGTGAATGACCCTTCTTCATCCTAGCCTGATTTTATAGGCTTCTCCTAGCGCAGTCCTAGAGAAAGTGAAAGATAAAGATCAGTAACGAAACGGGTCTGATAGCACCGTCACGTCCGGACGGCAGCCAAGGGAGGGGCGGCTTTTAAGCCTGCACTCAGACCCCTGCAGAGACTAAAAGGCAGCGCACATTTCCTGCTAGCGCTTTTTCACAGCCTATGCTAGCGCCGGCGCTTCATGCACATGCGAGTTTTGTTCCTTCTCTGGTCATCTGACCTGTCCTGGTGCAAAGCAGGCCACAGGATCTGCATCTTTTCGTATGCAGAGCACAGTCCACCTACGCAAAAACATGAAAAAAAGACAGGATGCGGCACACTATGCTAATTTGACATATAGACAGAAATAAATCAGTCCCAGCAAGCATTCAGGCGCTTAATCGTCCCAAGTCTTGAAAAGCCCACATGAGACAGTGTGACTTTATTGCACGCCCACTCATGGTCTCTCACGCACCATCAGAGGGACACACACTCTCTTTCTCACACTCACATACACACACACACACACACATGCACAGCTGCAGTAACATGATTATTAATGCAACTAATTATAGCTATACCTTACTATAACCCTAACCTTGTACTATTTTTGGTAAAAAAACACACTTCTGTCATGAGGGAGCAGACAAATGTCCCCACAACGCCAGAAATGATCAAAGCATCCTGTCCTTGTGGGTTTTTTTGGTCCCCACAAAGATACGAAAACAAACAGACATAGAGAGAGATGAGAGAGAGAGAGAGAAAGAGAGAGAGAGAGATATCCTAGTTAAATCCTAGTCCTGAGCCTATTTATAAAACTTCTTATATTCACAGTAACACTTCCAGTCAGTGGAACCCTGAATCAATAGCATGACAATCTTTATGAATGAATGCTCTCAGTGCCAAAGGGAGGGGCCTGGAGCGCCATCCAGCTGATATCATCCCTCTGAGGAGCCCCATTCATGCACTGTCTTGTGATGGATTCACGTTACAGACAAGTGAATCACTCACACCCCTCCTCAACACACCCAGCTTGCAGAGAGACCACCATGACTACAAGTCTCGATTTCACGGCCCCCAGCTCTGGCACAAAGCCGAAAAAAGACTGCTAATTCGGTCCACGTGGCCATGAATTCAGGACCTACACAGACACCTGCACTGCCACACGGTACGACGTTCTCAAACACAGGACACGCTAAGACCGACGCGCGCGTTCCTTTTTCCGGCAACGCGCCTCACATACAGCTTCCATGTGTGAACTGAAACAGCACTTTGTTCGCACGTTTCGACTGATGCGACGCCACTTGGTGATGTCCTTCGATCATATGGCGCTCCATCAGCTGACATCAAAGCCTGAAGATGTATGTTTTATGTGGACGAGGATATATGGGCCATGCTGTTGTCTTCCCAGTCAGTAGAGTGGCAGATTCAATATGCAGGCCAGCTGCGATGAATAATTAATAGTTTCAGAAGAGCTGTGGAGCCATGATGTGTCGTAAAAGCAAACATTATAGCTGGTGATACAGAGCAACTATTAGAAATGTATGAGGATTTTACTTTTTTTTTTTCTTATAGTAACAAATAAGTGAGTGAAAGACATTTAAAGTGCAGCTGAGAGCAATAACCTTGCTTGAGGAAGGACTAGATGAGATGGGGCCCCTCGGTGACATGCAGGTTAGACTGCGTGGGTGACAATAGTATGAAAAAGGAGAAAAGAAAGCAAGACAAAGGTGAGAGGAAAGAAAAAAAAGAAAACAAGAATTCTTGTCTGCTTTTCAAAAAAAACATCCTCCAATGTGGAGAAACCATAAAACCGTTTTCACGTCATAGACCAGGTTTGCTTCATACTTTGACACAATACAAGAAAGTGAATTAGATGAGACTTATATTGCAGGTTCTGTTAAAATACACAATGCACAGCTCCGGCTCTCCGGCTCTGCTCTGTTTTGCAAGGCATTACACCGCCCTGTGCTAATAAACAAGCCTACACCCACTCCTCACTGAACCTCCGTCTATCTTAACAAAAACAACACTCATTAAACATTTGCATTTCACAAACAAGGTTTGGTGCGGAGCGTTTCAGCTAATGTGAAACGTAAAAAAAAAAAAAAAACGTGTTCTTTTTACTCTTCCAGAGCGAGCGCCGTGAATCAGGGTCGGCGGAACGGTTTTTGCTAATGCACAATTAAGAGCTGCAAATGGAGAGCGGAGAGAGCCGGGGCTTCATTCTGATCGAATCACACCGGAGCGTCATGGCGCTCTGTTCCATTTAGACGCTGTGTTTAATGTAACACTGACAGAAATGTGTAGACAGGGTCACCGCAGAGTGGAGAGGAGGGATGTGTGTGTGTGTGTGTGTGTGTGTGTGTGTGTGTGTGACAGAGAGAGAGAGAGAGAGAGAGAGAGAGGAAAGATGGGACAGCTGTTGCACATTCCTGGCTCTACTATGTCGCACTGTAGATCTGGAAGATTGATTGTGGAAGATAGATAGAGATAGATAGGGAGAGAGAGAGAGAGAGAGAGAGAGAGAGAGAGCATGATGTTCATTCCAGGAACTGAATATCTGTGCGTAGAAGAAAGTTCACTTCTACAATTCAAATCACTCAACCTTCATGTGAGTGATTCATATGATTCACGTGTGAGTGATTCCCATAATTCACATGTGAATATTCATACGTGACATTCCCACATGTGGTCACGTTATTTAACATGAGGTATTGTTATTATTATTATTATTATTATTATTAATAATAATATTAATATAATAATTTATTTAGTATTATATGTTATTATGTACTAGTTAATATATTATTATATATTACTACCATTATGTTACAGATGTAGACATAGACATTACCTTCACATCAAGTATTACTCCAATATTATATATAAAAACGTGTCCTCCATCATAACCCATCTCCCTATTTATTTATTATACCTTTCAAGTCACATGACATCAGTTTCGCCTTGCATTCTCTCACCTCCACTGTTTTCCGACTAGTTTTACCCTTAACTTCTTGCATTTTTGACCCATCGGGGGGTTTCCCCTCATCGTGTCCCGTCCTCCGTCACACTGGCTGGTCTTAATTGGATTACTAGGAGTCATCGGGTACTGTTTAACTCATAAATAGACCCTCTGTGTCCCTCTGGGCGTCCACCCAACACTGCGACGACTGTTCTGTTCTGACATCACTGCCCTAGCACAGCGTCCTCTGACCCCTGCCCACTGAGTCCTGGTGACAGAAGTCTCTCTGCACTGCAGAGCACAGGGCATGAGGAGGCCGGGGCTAAAAAAGAGGACGCTGGGTCATGAATAGGGATCAGAGGCCGACCTGCTGTGTCCCTAGGGCTTTAGGGTATATCTTTAGGGCTTAGGATCTGAAGGGTCAGCAGGGAGGCAGGCACAAGAGATCAGCCTAGAGCTGTGCAATGTGGTCATTTGGTAATCATGTTAGTCGCAATGGAGATATTCGCAATACGGGGTAATGTAGAAATGTGCAACGCAGTGAGGGAGTGGCCTGTTTTTATTATATACTGTTTAATAGTGGCTTAATTGAAAGGTCACAGGTTGACCATTTTCTTTAAATGCACTGCATTTGCTGTGTAATTTGTATATAGTGCAATATAATGTGTCATTTGGCGTCACAATGTGTCAGTTGGTGCTCATCTAGTCAGCTTTGTTTACTACATTGGATGCTTTAGGTTGTAGAACCCACAAGCTATAACAAAAGTGGGTGTGGCCTAAACAAGAAGTTTATATAACAATCCCTTCCAATATGTCCTTGTAGAAACACCCAGGTAACACTTTTTGCTTCCCAGAACATTGTGGGAACATTAGTTTTTGGGTTCCTTGAAGGTTTGTTTATGGTTTGCAAGGAACATTTTTGTCTGCGCAGTTGGTTTCATCTCTAATTTGCGTTGCCTTACTCCATGGCTCGACGTCAAGACGTTCCACGTGGCCTACAGCCTAACAAGCCCCAGTCTAACGTGCATAGCGTGTGTGTACAGTGATTTGAAGCAGTCGCTATCTGATGATGACGTGTCTTGCCTTCTGTATTTGTCTGGAGCAGATCTGGAATGCGGGGATGTTCCCTTGCTGACTCCAGGGAGCAAAGAGATGATGTCGCAGGCTCTGAAAGCCACCTTCAGCGGTTTCACCAAGGAGCAGCAGAGACTCGGCATCCCTAAAGGTAAGCTCACATTCCACAGTCAGCTAGGTCTTCGGTTTACAGATATGAAATCACGTGTGCATATCAGGCATTTCAGCAATTCGTTATCTCGACCGCTACGGCTGAATCACATGATAAGAGACGGCCGTTAACCTACTTTAATCAACACGGCGTGCTCTGTCGTCTGGTTTTAGTTCTTGTATGTTATTTCTATGTTAGTTATTACACCAGTGCATGATATTAACAGTAATTTGAGGCCAAGGCCAGGCCTCGCTAGCTCTGTAATAAAAAATAATGTGTACTTTATAAGAAAGAACAACAAGCAGAGGGGGAAAAAAACAAATGTGTGCTGTGCTGTTTTGCAGTACTCAAAGCAGATCATCTATAAGCAGATCTTGCAAGATAGGCACTTGGCGCAGCCATGCTGTTATGAATTGCATTTCCCAAACTAACTCAAACCGCAGGGTGGCTTCGTCTGTGTCGCAGGAGGTTCAGTCTGCGTTGGGTCTGGAATTGAAAATAACCGTGTTATATATGCGTGCCATATCATGTGTGTGTGAAACGGTTGACTGGTAGGCTGCAATTACCGAGTTTTGAGTTCCAAGCACAGCCAATGTGGCTAAAACATGCTGTATATAAGTTCCTGATGACATACCGCTGGGAAAAAAAAACAGATGAAACCTAAATATTTGGGATTTATTTAGACTATTATTATTATAATTATTATAATTATAATAACAATAATAATAATAATAATTATTATTATTATTGTTTGTTATTATTATTATTATTATTATTATTATCTCTTTATTTTTCTACTGCCATCAATCTGTCTATTCAATCTATTTTTTATTACCCAAATATTTCTTCCTACTCCTCCTAACAAGCTGAGATGAAATTTCAGTCCATAGACAATTGGATCAGTTAATTAGGTTTGTCACTCATTTAGAGCGGTAATAGAGGCCGAGTGTGACTCTTTCTCCTCACACTCCGCAGACCCTCGGCAGTGGACGGAAAGTCATGTGCGAGAATGGCTGTTGTGGACGGTGAACGAGTTCAGTCTGAAGAACGTGGACTTCCTCAAGTTCTGTATGAACGGAGCCAGTCTTTGCGCACTGGGAAAGGATCGCTTTCTAGACCTGGCGCCCGACTTTGTAGGGGACATCCTGTGGGAGCACCTAGAGATGCTGCAGAAAGGTAGGAGAAACCCACAGGTGAAATGAATAACATAGATCATCTCATTACATTGAGACCTGTCATGGGGTGGGATATATTAGGCAGCAGATGGAACATTGTCAGGATGTCAAACTTGATGTGGTGGAAGCAGGAAAAATGGGCAAGCGTAAAAATCTAAGCAACTTTGAAAATCACCAAATTGTGACTGGGTCAGGGCATCTCCACAACACCAGCAGGTCTTGTAGAGGGTGTTAAGACTGGCCTGCCTGGTCCAGTCCTGTAGAAGAGCTACAGAAGGATCTCAGAGGCCTTCAGAGGCTTGTGAAGTTAATGCCTTGATGGGTTTCAGCAGCTATTTAAGCAGCTGGTTTTAAATGATAAAGGCTGATTGGTGTATATGTATTTATGTATTCAAGTGATGCTTGAAGTCTCGATCATGTTTTGATTCAGCTTTAATGTAATATCTGCATCTTGACAATGAACATCCAGCTAATCAAGAGAAGAAGCCAGCTGTCCATGAGACATACAAACAACAACAACAACAACAACAACAACAATAATAATAATAATAATAATAATAATAATAATAATAACAGCAGCAATAACAATAACAATAATACTAATATTTATATTATTGTTTTGTATTAATATTTTATATCAATTATTATTATTATTATTATTATTATTATTATTATTATTATTATTATTAATAATAATAATAATAACAATAATAATAATGATATGTATTATGTTTATAATGATAAACATTATTATTATTATTATTATTATTATTATTATTATTATTATTTATTGTATATCATCATATGGTTTATAAATGCGTTATTATTATTATAAAAAAATATTATCTGAATTATTATTATATAATTATTACCATATGTATTATTATTATAATACTGTGATATAATTATTACATTATTTAAAAGGTCCAATATCTACCATTTAAAATGACTTTTTTTACAAGTGACAAATGTATCTAAATGTAAAGTTTATGCTTTAGTATGTAGACATACTATAATCAGTATATTATATATATAGTATAATCAGACATATAATCAGTTCTTAGAAATTTCTTATTTATTTGAACCGATTCCTTAAACATACAGGCCCGAGTGATGCTCCTTATGAAGTTGATAAAGAAGATACCCAGTGTGTCTAAATCTTCATCAAAAAATCTATTTAATTTTATTTAAATAGCATTTTCAATAATGGACATTGTCCCCATGCAGCTTTACAGAAATATAAAGTTTACATCTCTATGAATTTAATTCCTGATGAAAAGCAGGAAGTGACAACGGTGAAGAAAAACTCCCCGAGATGACAAGAGGAAGACATCTTGAGAGGAACCAGACTCAAAAGTGAACCCATCACCATCTCTATGACAGGCACAGTGTGATTAGTAATAATCCCCGGCTATAAAGAAAATTGCGAAGGTGTCGGCAGGAAATTCATTGTAGTTTTAACATGAAGTCTGATTTGGGTGAATTTATGACCTGTACATTTGATGTAGAGCAAGAGGATGGAGAGGGAAACTGTTCAGTCGTGGCTTTCCTGTGATGAATGTTTATATCAGTCACAGTCCAAAGCCAAGTTCATGGGTTTTACGTCTGTCCATCATAGTGATCTTTAGACTGTCCACTTTAAACCCAGTTTGTGTTTCTGTGATTTTAAAGTCTTAAAAGTCAAAAATACTAAAAATAGACATTTGATGAGTCAATGTTTCCAAATCTTTGACTTACTGTGAAGACAGACACGCAGCAGATAGATAGATAGATAGATAGATAGATAGATAGATAGATAGACTATACACAAACCATAGCTGATTACAAAACAGATTCTACACACCATACTGATGGCTATCTAGAAAAAAAAATCAGAGTGTTCAGTAAACACACTCCAGTCACAGTCACTGTCACTACAACACTACTGGACTCATCGCCCTAACTCATCCTGCTCTTCTTCATCATCACAATCATTACGTCATTATCTACAGAGAATCAACAGCAGCAGTAAGTACACCATTAGCATAAAGTCCGTCACCACCATCAGTGGAAGGAGCATCATGAACCATCATCATCACTCGTCATCATTACAATGAGCACGATCATCATGATCAACGTCTGAGTCATGTGTTTAGCTGAAATAGTCAAAAATGTAAAAATCAGCTCATGCATCAGAGAATACGTAGGGTCCATTTTCTTTAAACTAATAGTTAAACACTAGTGTTAAAAGTGTTAAATAAATGACTCAAGTTCAAATCCCTTGTAAAAAAACCCCCAAAACTTTAAGTTCATTTATAAAATAGTTTCCCAAGTACACTTTTGACGCAAGTATACTAATCTCACTGTGTACTAGTAGTATACTTGTAAATATATTATTTTAATACATCTTGGGACTAAATTGGCCCAATGTCTAGAATAAATACATATATTTTTACATGTAGTTTTTGCATAAAAGTAGGAAACTAGCTGGTTACACAACTAACACAACACAACACAACACAACACAACACAACACA
>JAOVVF010000032.1:4509086-4521721 GCA_028565595.1 Duopalatinus emarginatus | reverse complement strand
TTATTATTATTATTATTATTATTATTATTATTAATAATAATAATAATAATAATAATAATAATAATAATAATAATAAAACATTTTATTTATTTATTCATTTATTTTTGAGTTTTTATGGATGGTTAGAAGGCAAAACCTGCATATCACATATTATAATCTCAGATCGATTATGAAAAACACATCATCAGTTATCATCAGAAATGGAACTTTTCTGTAAAGGAAAACATTCCTACATGTGCCTAACCCACTCATCACATGAACATGATATCGCACATCCTACTCATGCTACCTAATGTTTTAAGGAAATACTTAAAATGATTTCCAAATCAGCAGAATATTAATAACACATTGCACACAGTGTATTAAACCCTTCCCACCCTTTCCGTTACAATAATTATTCTCTGCGGCACTTTCCCACACACACAGCCAAAGTCTTTCTCAGCTCATTATAGCAGGAGGCCGTCCTGCGTGTGCCTGCGTGTGCCACATGTTTTTCCCTTTATAGTCAGTTATTGATTGCTCGGCGTGTATGGAAAAACCTTTAGTTAGTCAGGTTACAGTTAGGAAGCTGCGATCTCATCAGACAGAGGAGTCAAGGCTATTTTAAACCTGAAGAAATCTCATTATCGTATTTGCTATTATGCTAATTTGATCTCATACACTGACGCGTGGTTGTCTTCTCCTTCTTTTTTTTCCTCCCTCGCAGAGGATCCGAAGCATTTCCCCGTCAACGGCATAAGCTCAGGTTTCCAGGAATCTCGCTATACCTCAGACTACTTTGTCAGTGAGTACCTGTCAGCCACACTTCACCTTCAGTTTCACAGCCACAGCCAGGCCTGTAACACGAGCCATGCATTGATTTGTCCGAGTCTGTAGCATGAGTGCTTGAAGACAGACAGTAATTTTTATAAAAGGCCTCACGCAAGCGTAAACACAGACGCCCTTATCCGCACCCGAGACCTAACCGTCTGTGTTTTTAACTCTCCTTCACAGGTTACGGCATCGAACACGCTCAGTGTGTTCCGCCATCGGAGTACTCGGAGCCGGGCTTCATCACAGAGTCCTACCAGACCCTTCATCCGATCAGTTCGGAAGACCTGCTGTCCCTCAAATACGAGAGCGAGTACACCAACGTCATCCTGCGCGACACGCCGCTCAACCCGCTTCAGAGCGACTACTTCCCTATCAAACAGGAAGTATCACCTGACAACATGTGTGTGGGTCGGATCAGCAGAGGTAAGGGGGCAGAGCGGGTGGTGTGTGTATATATAAATGTACGTGGGTGTGTATGTGCATGTGTATGTGGGTGGATGAGTGGTGAATATGTGTCAGGCAGTGGTTGGGTGTGTGTAAAGGAAGGAAGTTGGTATATTTTACAATATTTAAGTACAGTTAATGCCACAGTGGCACAGTTACTAGTACTTTGCTGTCCTGGATTTGATCCCAAGCTTGTGTTACTGCTTGGTTTCTGCAGGGTTCTCCGGTTTCCTCCTAAAACAGGCAGGTAGGTGAACTGGCTATGACAGGTTGCCCCGAGGTGTGGATTTGTGTGCAGTTCTACATCAGAGTCTGGGTTACGACTACTACTTACGGCAGCTACTTAAGGAGGAATGAATGATATTTCAGTTTCGTATTAATAGTAAACAAACATAAACAGATTTTGGTAGTTGGTTCCCAAACGTTTCAACCAAAACCCATTTTGCTTTATCATTCATGACAACCTTATCATCTAATGAAGCAGCAACCCTGTTTCATCACACGACTTGTGTGCGGTATGCACAGCACTGGTTTCAGTGTGTTTGTTTTTTTTTTTCTTTTGCGTGCATACCTTGCACCACCTCATGTCTGCCTGGGCGGCAAGAGAACGAAAGGAATTATTGCGGTTTTATTCGTGGTTATGCAAACCTCGTCTGAACACTTGAAGGCCGTAGCGAACAGAGGCAAAAAAAAAAAAAAGTTGGGGGGGGGGGGAGAAAAACAAAGCTGCTTGCATCAAAGAGTGATGTGCAAAGCCACAGCTAGAGAGCAAAGAGCTCTCCAGTCGTCTGCCTTTTATGTAATAATTACAGAGTGCGCTATGGTAACGGGGACAGTGTTGTTTTTCTGCTTCTTCCCAAGTGCCTCATCTTCCTGTAAGGTACCAGAGGTGTCAAGAGTCGAAAGCACCTTCACACGAAACTCTCGATTGTGTGTTCTCACTTGCACCCTCTCGCTCCTTCACGCTCCTGCTCGCTCCTGCTCGCTCTACCACTACTCGATTGGAGGATTGAATGACCCAAGTCGCTCAGACTTCTAGCTGGTGTCTGGTGTCATCTTAACACCATGAGACACTTGTGCATTTATTTTCCCTTTCAGACACAAGCAAGCCTTGCACACAGTAAATCGTGAATTTGGCAAGCATTTATTTTCCCCCCCAACGTGGGAAAGTATTTGTAACACCACCAGAAACCCACATGTGGCCTCCATTATGCAGTTATGCATTTCAGGGTCTTTTTTTATTTTTTTTATTCGGCTTTCATTCTTTAAGTGCTGTTCAATTAGTACTAATCTTTTATCTGTGCCTTGGCTAAAAATAGACAGAAACTAGGTTTTGGTTTTCTTGTAATTAGAAAAAAAAGAGCAAACTGTGATTTTACAATGGAAAAGTGCACTCAAATGGTTGTGAATGGTTCTGGCTATTTTCTTGTCTTATGCTCCAGTAAGCACCAGTCTCTTTTCTGTTTTCCCACATCAAACCTTCTGGACTAGATTAGTTCCCAAACATTGCACCTTGTAAAGCTGGGTTGAATTGCAGTTACAGAGGAAAAAAAAGGCCCAAATGTTTTGGCGTGACTGTTGAAAACCTTTGGCTCTGAAATCAAGATTTGAGTTTGATCATTTGATCTTTGGATTTAGCTACATGTTTAAACTGTTTTTCTCTCTCTGTCTCTTTTCTGTTTCTGTTTCTCAGGTAAACTGGGAGGCCAGGACTCGTTCGAGAGCACCGAGAGCTTCGAGAGCTGTGACCGCTTGACACAGTCATGGAGCAGTCAGTCGTCGTTTAACAGTCTGCAGCGTGTCCCATCCTACGACAGCTTTGACTCAGAGGACTATCCCACAGCGCTGCACGGCCACAAGCCCAAAGGCACGTTCAAAGACTACGTCCGTGAGCGTTCTGATCTCAGCAAGGACAAGCCGGTTATCCCAGCTGCTGCCCTCGCCGGCTACACGGGTCAGTATTTCCTCCCCTTGGACTTAAACGTCCCCTGACTCAGGTGTTAGTCAGTCACGGAAACAAAGGAATGAGTTTAATCACAGCGTGAATCACAGGAATCTAGACGTGTTAGTCATAAAGGATCAGTAGCGTTCAGAATTGTGGCTCAAGGTGTCATTATGAAGTGTGTTAAAGAGTAACTGGATGGTTTTTACTAGGTCACTGATACTTGTGATTCATAGGAATGTAACAGATTTGTCAGAAACGAATGACCAAAAGTTTTAGGAAATGCTGTTAAAATGCTGCCACAATGCTATTTGTGACAAAGCCGTCGAATATGTCATGCACACGATTAAAACCGCAGCGCTGTTGAGTTCTCAAAACTGATTGGTCAGAAGCTGGGGAAGCGTTTTCCTAGAACAGCATTCACACTTTCAGATCTGATTGCCAAGTTTATATTAACATGCTTATTCTAACACGCTGTCGTTTCTATAGTAACGACTCATCCAGCGTGACATTTACAGCAAACACCCCACAAACGTGTTAAATAATCGATCTAATCATTATATACATGAATATACAGCCATAACATTAAAACCATCATCATCATCATCAATGAGCTTTGGGTGTCCAAAATGGTTCACCCTTCTTGGGCCCATTTATTAGGTATTAACTAGTGTATAACAGGAACACTCCACAAGACCTGCTGTTTAGAGCCAGTCGTCTAGACATCACAATTTGGCACTTTTCACTCAGATCCTTACATTTGCCCATTTTTCCTGCTTCCAACACATCAACTTGGAGAGCATCGACTTGACCGAATTAATCCTACCTGTGATGAGATCATGAATGTTATTTACTTGACCTGTCAGTGGCTTTTTTTTCTTTTTTTTTTTTGTTATGGCTGATCAGGGTAGCTTAATATAGTTGTTGATGCAGTGATGTAGTAACATAGGTGCATTTATTTATTTATTTATTTAATGGAAGGAGTCTGTAGCATCAAAATTAAGGTGTGTATATACTATACTATACTATACTATACTATACTATAATATAATATAATATAATACAATACAATACAATACAATACAATACAATACAATACAATATAATATAATATATAGGGCTCTCCAGTTTCTTGGTAACAAGACAAGCTGCATTTTTTAACTTTAAAAGGGAAAAAAATAGTGACAGGTTTCTCTTTGTGCACATAACATAAGCGACATAATGATACCAAGTGATAACAGGAAATAGCTTCTTGTTTGCCTTCAAGTTTACATAGTGAAAAGTTAGCAGTTAATTAAATACTGCAGTTGTTGGCAACCTGCTGTGGAGCAAGAGGAATAAAACATCTCAGGACATGTTGTTGAAAACGGTAAACCTCAGGCTGCTAATGACCCTCTGCCTATTACTTGATTATTTACCTATAAGAGCACACCCTCGGGTGTTTATTCCTGTCTTACCTGTGTTTACGACTACTTTCAATAGTGGCAAGAAAGCATGGAATGCGGTGATAAACACACTGCGTCCTGAATCTGAAAAAAAAAACAAAAAAACAAAACAACCAAAATGCGGCACTTAGTAGGACACGGTGAGTTTTAGATTTAAAGAACGGCACATTGCACCAGTTTTGTAACCACAACGACATCTTGCAAACTTCTGAATCTGTTTCTTAGAGCTGCTACCAGTGCCTTTTCTTTCAACCTGTGTGTGTGTGTGTGTGTGCCATTTTCTCCACCAATTTGCACCCAAAAAGCAACTTAAACAATGAAAGGCGTCTTTTGCACCTCTCTGTCCTCTGAATTCTTCCTTTTTTTATGTGCACGTACTTATCTACGGCTCGCATCTCAGCCCTTTTCCTAGGTCGTCTTGGCAACAGAGGGTGCAGCACAAAAACGCTAGCAGCCCCTGTGCACTTAACCTGAGAGTGTGTTTATCGTTTCATCTCTGGAAGGTTTTCTGAACCTGCACCACAAATGCACACAAAGACACTTTTTTAAACCTACGACATGACACGCGCACACACACACACACACACACACACACACACACACACACACATTTTACACCAGCCTTTTTTTTTTTTTAAATCCTTATTTTTGAAAGCATGTAAATTACAAATCCTGCTTAGGATTTAAAAAAAAAATCACTATGATTTTAGGTACTTGTCCAACACTTACATGTAGGGGAAAAAAATCTAGGTGTATAAAAATCCATGCAAAAATGAATTCTCTTGCCATTTGCATCACTTTTAGGTGAAGACTCAAAGTCAGTCTGCATGATTAGCCTCTGCAAGCTCATGTCTTTATGTCATTAGAGTAATCTCAGCATGTATATGAGAAAGATTGATGATGATGGAGGAGGCTGATAAGGTGAAGAAAAACAGCTTTGAGGTTTTCACATCATTCCAAATCACAAACATTGGTACATGATGGCTTTGAAGCATAAAAAAAACACCCACAAACCTATTTTTCTCTTCAAGTCTTAATACCAAAACCTGTCACACAATCTTGTCGACTCAAGTTAGCAGGCTTTGGCTGATTGAGCTGCACGGGTAGTAATGTGGTGAGGAACCTTTCAGAAAGCAGGCAGGTGAAGGTTAATTCTCAAGGTTAAATTAGGAGAAAAAGAAGTTGCTACCTTTAAGAGCCAATCAATCCTGACTGTCTATGTGAACGTGGAATCAGTGGATGTATTTGTAGCTAATAATATGTACGCGCTTTCATCAGGCTTTTCATCTTTATAGAGCCGTTACCTCTCGTAATCTTTCCTCTCTCTTCCTGTGACTTTCTGTGTTATGTGTCAATGATGGCTCTTGGCTTTGAAGCAGGTGTCATGCAACATATCGCTTCATCTCTGACACCCAAAGCAACATTTTAAAAAGTGAGCTCGAAGGTGAGCAACAGGTCTTCAAAAAAACACTTTAGCGTAACAAGGTCTCGTTTTACCCATAACCACGGGTATGGTGTTAGCTTTGTCTAGCCCTGGTGTCCAGACGCCATTCACTACATGTTCGCTGGCCTGTGCAGAGTAACACAGAAAGTCAGAAACGTAAGTTCTCGATTGTAGAAGACCTCCACTGGCTGATGTTTCTCACACCCACATGTTCACACAGCCATGTTCGAAGAGACATAATCGCTGTAGTCATAGAGCAACATGCTCGCTTCTATACGTCTGTAGTATTTCTCATATTTTTAGCTCAAGGGCAGAGTCCACAGTGATGTCCGCGGACTGGAATTTACAGTGTTGAGGAGTCAAGAACTGGGGGCTTTGTGTGTCTCTGAGCCTGTTTAGCAATTTTCCAGTCTGCACACCAAATCTAAGATGTTTGCATCACCACAACACAGACGCTTTGTCACACGTTGCCCCAAAACCATCCGAGTAATGAATACTGATAAATGCTACAAGATGTTTGTAGCAATCATTGTTTGTAGCAATTGAGTTCAATCAGCATCACTACAATACATCATGCCAGGAAAGACGTCTACATATGCAATATATCTCTTTAAATCACAGTAGTAATGTGTATTTTTTTACATTTGTCTGCAGGTAGTGGACCCATTCAGCTGTGGCAATTTCTGTTGGAGCTCCTTACAGACAAGTCCTGCCAGTCGTTCATCAGCTGGACAGGAGACGGCTGGGAGTTCAAACTCTCCGACCCCGATGAGGTGAGAGGTCGCAAGGGCGCCCAGCACCGTCCTCACGGGAGATAGACGCGGGGTCAAACGGCGAAACAAGACGTCCATCCATAGTCACAATGCAGCTTTTGTTTGCTTAGAGATCCAGACATGGATTAGGCATAGTGGTGGGCAAGACTTGAGTTTCCAGTGGAAACCACATGTGTAGTTTCGTATTGGACTGGACAGGAATTCAGGATATGTAGACGCTACAGCAGTGTAAGGACGGATATTACTCATTTCTAGATGCACAGTTTAACTGGGAGGATGACAGATCAGTATTTAGTACGGACGGTTGTCTAGTAAAACCTGTTAAAGGTCACTGTGGCTGTTACTAAGAAGCCAGTTTAAAAAACACAGCAGTAAAAGCAGTTTTTATTTCATAACCCTTAGTGGGTTATGAACGTCAGGTTTTAAGTAAGTTGTTAAATAGCTACGTACTATAGCTATCAAAATAAAATGCAGACTTTAGCTACGACTACACATCAAAAAAATGTATTACACAACCATAGGCTAAAATAAGCAAATAGTTAGATAAATAAATAAAAATACAATGTTAAAAATGCGACTAGAAAAAATGAAGTTGCACCAGTCAGAAGTATACAAATTTTAAATCCTTTTAAGTTATGGAAATCTAGTGGTTTTTTTTCAATCTAGTAGAAATTTTTAGCATGTGAAGGGGTTTCCCAAGCCACACTTTCCACACTTTACATATACACACATATTCTGGTTCTGTTTCAGTTTCTTGAGCTGGGGCCTGTATTAAAACCTAGTGAGCTGCCTTGCTGCATACTCCCTAACTAGACAGCTGCCTAAGTAGAGAGGATTCTGACTGACATCAGACATAGATTATTGAGACGCTAGTTAGACAGCGACTCGCTCACTAAGCTAACAGAGTTAGCCTCAGGCTGTGCAAACCAATGGGCTGAGGCAACAATTAATTCATTTAAATATTAAGGCATTTTAAGTCATCTAAGATTCGGGAGGGCACATAGGATGATGTACAATGCCGTCCATGTAGCTTTTCAGACAGACCTGTTGCGTCTTTAGTTAGAGCCTCAGGGGTTCTGTATATATTCCTTTGTATTTGTATATAGGGCTTCTGTATTACCAAAGGTTTAAATTAGAATTAATATAGATAGCTAAAGTTATTCCAGGTGTATATAAACGAATAAACCAGGCTTTTCTTTAGTTATGTCCAATGTTCAGCTAGAAAAAAAAAACTTTATCACAGTTCAGCTTTGTGGAAACAATATGTTCATAGAGGGGATTTTTTTAACATGTACTACAGTTTTAATGCATGCACATTTCTACTGATAGCTGTACATCCAGTCCAAACTCACTAGGACCTTGTAAATCATTATAATTTGGTCAATAATACGCTGCCAGAGTTTCATTAAGTCTTTACTGTATCAATCAGCAGTCCAAATGTAATGCACGTTAATCAGACTTGTGTGTGGCAAACACAATAAAGTGGTGGAAACTGCCACCATAATAATCTGCACACAGATTTAATGAGTCAGAAAATCTGTCTACAGTTTATATCTAATAGAAATACTTTGATGTGTTATATAGAAATACTCATGAGTGTTTATTGAAACTGTTCTTCTCTTACGAAGGTGGCACGAAGATGGGGCAAGAGAAAGAACAAGCCCAAGATGAATTACGAAAAGCTGAGCCGTGGTCTGCGCTACTACTACGACAAGAACATCATCCACAAGACATCAGGCAAGCGCTACGTCTACCGCTTTGTGTGTGACTTAAAGAGCCTTCTGGGATACACACCCGAGGAGCTGCACGCCATGCTGGACGTCAAACCCGACACGGACGAGTGAAAGACCAGTCCGGGAGTACTGGGGCCGAGAGACTTTCCTCCCTTATCCTCACAACAGTGGGTGTTTAATTTGGGTCCAACCAAGTCCCGCCTTCATACCTAGTCATGGTTCCAGTCTTGTTTCTCATGAGCTCATGACTGCAGCTATCGCAAAAAAGGACCCATTCCAAAAACCTTACCAAAGTTCATAGTCTGTAGCGTGTATCATAATTCAGCTCTGACCAGGAAACAGTGTTTCCAGCAGAGCTGCCATTTTGACCCAGCAGCACCTAAAAAGAGACTGCAGTAGAGGGTGGGACTAGGAAAGAACGAAGGACTCGATTCCTAACGTGGATATTGTATGGATGGAAAGTTCCATAAATATGTTGCCAAATTTTAAATGGAACTTTACAGAAATACGTACAGAAATATTTACTATTAATTTACTGTTGCTGTCTTAGAGTCCTCTTGGACCACACAAAAATGATTAAAGTATTTTATTTTTTAATATTATTTTTTTTCTGATATGTTCGTGCCAGTATTACTTTCTCAGTTTGTAAATGAAGGATTGGTAATATGCCAAAAATGTGTTTTTTTTTTCTTTTTTTTTCTTTTTTTTTTCTTTTTTTAATCTTCCCCAAGTGTTTAGAGTCAAAGGCTCTTCACACACACGTTGCATAACTGAAAACTCAGCAGGCGAGACCAGAGACTGCTATTTTACTCATGCAGTTCAGTTAAAAGAAAAGCCTCTCACTCAAACCGAGAACGGGTGACAGACACGACCGAAAGTAGCCGTTTTTCTGCTCGGAGGCGGCAAGCTGTGAACACACACCCGCCCTCGACTTATGGGCAGGAGTGTTTCGCTTCTAAGTGAGCACAACTTAGGCAGCTGTTAAGCACGACCCGTCTCAGATCTCTCTTTTCTAATCTCTGTCGCTCAGACAAAGGACTTCAAGCATCTCTTGCCTTAGTTTTATGTCTACGCCGTTACCGCTCCTGTCGCTCACCCTCATGCCTTGTTTCGTCTACGCTGTCTTTTAAGAGCGCATGTGATGTAAACACGTCTGTAATCTTGCTGTCTGTTAGGAGACAGAGTGAAGGTTATGTAAGTGGAGCACAATAGAAATGTCATTTAACTGATCTAGTCCTCTTTCACGAGCTGATTGATAGGAGGAAACAGACAAACTGGGACCAACATTTGCATCCTTGTGTTAGTTAGTGTGTCTGAGGACATATACATATAGCCTATATATGAATATAATACAGTATACGAGATCTTAGCCATAAGCCTGACGCAGGAGTTATTGATCACTGAAGTGAAGGTGGTGTGAGCGATTTGATGCATGGATTCGATGGTATTGGATAATGTTAAACAGGCATAAGAAAGTAGGGATGTAGACTGTTTGCGGATCGACATGAATGCGTTATATTAATGGCCAGTGACGCTACTGAGGTTGTAGTTGCTTCAGATCTGAATAGCATTAGCACGGAACAAGGGCTGACCAATAACACAACTGAAATACAACCGAACCTATTACGCACAGGTGTTGAATTGGTTACTGCTATAAGTAAGGAATCAAACACAACATAAGGCATGTGGTTATAAAAAAAAAAAAAAAAAAAAAAAAAAGTTAGGGAGAGGTGATGTAGCCTGGCGCAAAGCATTATTTTTCCAATAACTGCATAGCCTGGAGTGTTTTATTCCTCTTATAAAACAGGGATTCACCAACACTTGCAGTCTTTTTATTAATTAAAGATGACACTCACTTTTTATCCGTTTGTAGTTACATGTAATGAAACAAATTCATGTTATGTTAGAGCAGCTAGAATCATTCCTTGACCAACCAACCAACCAACCAACCAGACGTTTTAGAGACAATCCACGAAGCACAATGTCTATAAGACTTTTTCTGGAAATAACCTGACTGTTACACAGCACTAACACTGGAGACTTCTTCCGTAAATGTTAAATACATTGCTCATTGAGAATGTCACCAAATTGCGATATGTTAATCATCATCTTTCTAAATATAGAGTCAGAAAGTCTCCACGTGTAGAAACAACACTGTGTTAGAATGAGCGCATTTGTCTGTACACACCTCTCAGCTGGAACTGGTTCTGACCAATCTGAAGCGACAGTCCAACAGCGTTGGAGTTAAATACTTTTTTAAGCCAGTTTATTGCACCGTGACTCTGGTTCTTGTTGCCTTTTCAGTCGTGTTTTGTGTTCCACAGAACACAGCACGCAGGCCTTGTGGGGAAAAAACAAATGTTAAGAACGCCTCATCTACACAATGTTATTGTTTACAGTGCTGTGCTTGCCATCTCGATGGGTTTCATTTTAGAATTGTCTATTTGTATAGATCGTTTTTCAAAACGCTTTATTAGAAGACCCAGAATGAACAAATAAGCCACTGTTAAAGCAGAAACAACAACGAAATGCCTGTGAGGTCTCGGAGCTGAAGGATTTGACACTGAAGGACCAAAACCTACATTCCAGTCATCTATTTATGTCCTTCGAATCGATTGATGTGCTGATGCTGGGACTATGGATTAAATCGGGCAGCAAAAAGAATACCAGATTAAATTATACAGCTAAATTAAAAGATGCACATTGGGTTGATGAGATGTTCCAGGAAGCGATCCTGGATCTATAACGGAAAGAGGATGGAGATATGGTTCGTAGATTAAGAGGTTTCATGACAATGTTGTATTTTCACTCGTTTCCTTAACTCATGTTTCATAATGTCAGAAAATGTCACATTATGTTACTGTCTTATTTTTGTCCTTAACGAACGAAGACCATTAAATATTGTCTTAAATGTTGATTATATTCCTTATAGAAGCTAAAATGCAACTATTTTGGTTCACATGTGTAAAATTTGTAATACGGACAAATCACAAAACCATGAATAAGGAAAGTTTTTTATCCAGTTCTTGTTTTTTTTTTTTGTTTTTTTTTTTTGTTTTTTTTTTTGTACAATTTATAGTGTTTCTGTATTTGTATTATTATTATTATTATTATTTTGTTTTGTTTGTTTAATGACAGTTTTAATGTATTTAGTTCATAAACATTTGAATATTTCAATAATTTATATTTTATAAACTTTGAAATATGAGACGCAGACAGCTGGTGCTTTCATGATAAAAAAAAAAAAATTGAGGTAGAGCAGGACCAAATGTAGCGATTATTTTTTTGTTTTCTTTTTTTATACAGAAAAAGAAGTTGATATGAAATTTAAAGACCTGTCTGCATATACAGTTATATAGAAAAAAGGCTGATGCTGGCCCATCATTAAGTTCTGCCGGAGAGTTTTATAAATGGTAGCTTCTATTTCTTATTGTACTTCAAATTGTTATGTTATAAAATGTACATAAAAAAAAAAAAAATCACATAACCGTCTTTGAGTGTTTCTTACTTTGTGCATAAAGATAGAATATTCACACCCCTGCAGACGCACACACATACACACACACAGGTAGGATTTGCTTACGCATGCAGTAGCACTGCAGATTTTGTGGAAGATTTGTGGTCGAGTTTATTATAAACCGTACTTGAAATGTGTCAGCCGTCACCCGCAGCCTAACAGCTATATCAGGTTGTGTATATATATATATATATATTAGGAACTGAAGCGAACGTGGTGTTTCTAGCCATGGAAAATTTTCTGTCACTTTGCTTGAGCTGAGCTGAGCAGGCATCACATGAGCATCCAGCAGAGTCTTAAAGTCAGCATGCGATAGAAAATCGGAGCTAGGTGCAGTTTTGACAGTTTTGATTCTTGCGATCACTGATGGAAATGAACATAAGTGTGCATAACGACTGGAAGCACTAGCGATAACATTGAAGATGCGTAAGTCACTGTTACGGAGAAGGAGTTTATAGTCACGTGTTGTCAGAAGCATCAATTTATCATTTTCAATAAAGAACAAAAATTAGCAGACGGTAGAA
>JAOVVF010000032.1:4485745-4507280 GCA_028565595.1 Duopalatinus emarginatus | reverse complement strand
GGTGGGGGATCGTTGGGTGGGGGGTGGGGGGGTGTTAAATTAACACATGCAGAGTTATACAGAGTTATACAGAGTTAAGCTTGATAGAAAATGAAAACACCAATGGATAGATAAAAGTATGAGTACTTAATTCAGCTCTTAATCCTGGTCAAGTCTTGATTCTGAGTCTATCCCAGGAACACTGGATGCAAGGTGGATGGGTGGGGACAACACCCTATATGTAGTATTTGTTGGATGCCTTTAGCTTAGATGATTGCATGTATTCGCTGAGGCATTGTTTCTTTAACCTTATGATACATCAACACGTTTATTTCCATCCAGAGTTGCAGTGATTTTTTGCCTGAGATCTTGTTTGAGACTCAGACTTCTCCAGCATGTACCAAAGACTTTCAATGGGGTCAGGACTCTGTGGTTGACTCTAACTCTGTGGTAGGCAAATCATGTGTGAAAATGATTCCTCATGCTTCCTGAATCACTCTTTTCCCATTTCAGTAAATGCTGATGAATCTTGGCATTGTCTTCCTGGAATATGCCTGTGCCATTAGGGAAGAAATAATTTAGTCCATTAGGTACTCAGCTGACTTCATTTTATTGCCACATAATGTTACTGATCAATTGAAGCAACCCCAGTCTCATAACACTGTCTCCTGAGACTCAAATTTTAAATGATGACTTTTTTTTTTGGCCAGGCAGAGCCATTGGAACGTTTTATTGTAAGTAAGGCTTTGTCCAATTACATAGAAATAAATGAAATATAATAATAAAAAAAAACTAACTAAAAATATTAATATTTTATTTAAAAAATGACGTATAGAAAACATTGGTGGAATATTACTTACATATTTTTTAATCAAGAAAATACCAAAAAGATATATACTTAATGTATAATAATAATAATAATAATAATAATAATAATAATAATAATAATAATAACAACAACAGCAACAACAAAAATAATAATAATAATAATAATAATAATAATAATAATAATAATAATAATAATAATAATAATTTACACAATAAAAATTAATAATAGGTGTAATGGGTGTAATTCATGCAGTTATCCAGCTGGCCAACAATGCAACAGCAATACAATACATGAAATCATAAGACACTTTATTCAGTTGTGTCCCTCATTAATGACCCCTTTGGAGGGCACCAGTGACATCACCACCAAAAACAGACACAATGAATCCATTCACTTATTTGTAACCACAGGCTCCAATGAATTCCTCCAAATAAGGTGTAATAGTTGTAATTCATACAGTTATCCAGTTGGCCAATAATGTGACAGCAGTACGATGCATGAAATCATGTAGATTCAGTTAATTTACATCAGTAGCATGTAGCAGATGTTCTTATCCAGAGTGATTTACAAAAGTGCTTGTTCAGTTACTCCAGACCAAGTGCTGGTAGAACTGAATTCAAGGTACTTTAAGCTTGGATGCTGCTGGACATCAGCTATCCAATACCTAATAAAACAGTTACAAGCTAAACAAGTCCTATAACCTGAATACAGTCCCAAACTATGTGAATTCTATGGAGATTTATAAAATTGCAAAATTATACAAAACCTGTGGAGATGAACAAGACTCTGACATTTTAAGAGATGCAAAGGTAGTGCTGAATTGTCTTAGTGCTCATTAAAGTGCTCTCAGAAGCAGTAGGATCAGTCAGCATTTAAAGACAGAAAGTGATTCTGCTGTATGGATACTCAAGTCGGAATGCTTGCCTCACATGCATCCTGGATAATTGTGGATCAAGTCGAGCTGTAATTAATGCACCAAGGGCTCTGGGTACACGCAGAGACTTTGACCATTGCTATCAGGTAAGGAGGGGTTGGATTATTTTTGGCTTTGTAGGCCAAGTGTTGGGGTTTTATATCTGATGCAGGCTGATACAGGAAGCCAGCGAAGGGTTCGCAGCAAGGGAGTGATATGGCTGAAGTTAAATACAGGTCAAGCTGAGGCATTCAGGCGCAGCGGCCTGATGGCACATATAGCAAGGCCAGCCAGGACGGAGTTGTAGTAGATAAGTCAAAGACTATAGTTAATATTCATATCAAATATCAAAACAGGGAACAATGTAATCTCAGTGACCGTGGTTGTCGGTTTTTGTCTGTTGATGGTTTGAGTACTTTAAGCTGCTGATCTCCTGGGATTTCAACACATAACAGTCTCTAGTCTTTACACAGAATGTGTGAAAAACAGAAAACATCCACTGAGCAGCAGATCTTCAGACTGAAATACGACGTGGATGAGAATGGCCAGACTGGTTTGAGCTGACATCAATGCTACAAATAGCTTCACAAATAGTGTTGGGATGGAAATGAAGCGTGGCATGAGGTAGCTACAAGCAGAGGTGGGTAGAGTAGCCAAAATTGTACTCAGGTATGAGTATCGTTACTTGAGAATTATATGGCTCAAGTAAAAGTAAAGAGTAGTCACCCAATTAATTACTTGAGTAAGAGTAAAAAGTACTAAGTGAAAAAAAAAACTGCTCAAGTACTGAGTAACTGATGAGTAAACAAAAATGTAAAACAGCAATGAACAAGTTCAGAGAAAAGCTCAAGCAACTAAAACAATAATAAATTAAACATTTACAAAAAAAATCTAAATTAATATTATTATTAATAAATTAATTTAATACATGAATATAATTCTCTTCGGGGTGTTGCAAAACACACATTGTTGTCTCTGCCGTTGTACTGTGCTTCTGTGCAGGGGAGTAGGTGTAGGAGTCAGGGACATATTTGCTGAGTCAAAGAAAACTTCATACCAAAAATATTAGCTAGGTATAAGATGATTCCTGTGTAGATAAGGCAGTAAAATATCACATTATTTCTGTTTATTGATCTTATTTCTGTATCCTGTTACATTCCTGAGTCAAAACCTCAACTCACATCTGCAGCTTTTTCTCTTGTCTCTTCTACTTCTGTATCAGGGTTCTTCTGATAAAATATATGATACTTCAGACACAGTAATACTTAATGAAGGCTGAAAGAAGACCCACCTTATCTGACTTACCGCCAAAAAGCGTTAACCTTGGTGACACGCTTTTAAAATAAAAGCTAAGGTGAAAACAGCATATTTTTTCCTATTGGTGTTATTTTTGAAGGGGCAAATGCAGCTGTTTCCAATTTACAATTAATCCAAAAATTTACTTAATTAAATGTAACGGAGTAAATGTAATGCGTTACTACCCACCTCTGGTTACAGCAGCAGAAGACCACATCAAGTTCCACTCCTGTTAGCCAAGAACAGGAAGCTGAGGCTACAGTGGGCACACAATAGAAAGCTGATGTTCTTCTAATCTCCAGCTGTCCAGGAATCAATATAATATATATATAAGAAATAGAAAGTAATGGACATGTAAAATGTAGTTTAATATTTTGCACTCTAGTTATATGGTTTATAAGGAAATGCACATGTACACTTAAGTACCAGAAAAAGAAGGAAAAAAAAACTGGTACACCAATCTAATACCTGGTAGGTCCCTCACAATGGCATGGATTCCACAAGCTTGTGGAAACATTCAGTAGACAGTGAACACCAGACTTCTTGCAGAAAAGTCCACAATTCTGTTGTACTCTGATGTGTAGGATTTCTGTGCTCCCAGATGTGTTCGATAACACTGAGATCTGGTGACTTAGGTGGTAATGGCAAAACCCCAAACTCAGTCCAACATTGTCCTGATGGAAGTGGCCAAACCCATCAAGATGAATGCAGGATATAAACAGGTGTAACAAATCAGGAAGGAGGCACAGACAGCTTTCACTGGTCTGAGAGGTTTGTAGATGTACCAGGGGTTCAATGGAATGGCAGATAAACAAACCCTGTATCATTATGGAGCTGTATCTATGTTTATTACAGTCTATATCAGTTTTTCTGGCACTTTAGTGTATATCACAATGACACCAAAATAGAAAATAGGTTTTCAGGAATGCATGAGATGATGTGACTATGAAGTGGGCGGAGTTTCCCCAACGGCAAGTTTCACATATACAGAGGATGGAAGTCACAGAAACAGTGTAAATGATAATAATTATTAGTATTTTTAAGTTTTTATGTTTTTATGACTACAATGTAAAAGTTTCAAAAACAACTGATAAATGTGACCAAAATTCTGTCTGTAACGTCTTGCTGTAACCACTCGGCTAACGATAAACCGCTTTCATAGGTCCTTATTTAATACCGTGTGTTCTTCTGTGGTTTAGAAATCCTCCAGCATAAGTGGAAAAAAATCAAATGGCTAAAATGTCAGCAGATGATTGTGGCCTATATTTGGATATTTTGCAACTACCAACCCCCCAACACACACACACACACACACACACACACACACACACATATGCATGCTTCAGGATTCTCAAGGTCTTTGTCACAATTTAGCAGAATGTGCTCATTCGGCACAGGTGGTTTTTCTCTCTTATACCTTCCAGAACTTCACAGACATCACACACACCCCCACTACCAAAACACCCCCCTACACACACACACACACACATACACACACCTGTCACTAGAAAAAAAAATATGATAAGGACTATATTTTTAAAGTAAGCTTGTTATAAGTGAGAAATGCTCTCATTTATAACAGATCCTTCAGAAATTAGTATCCAAATGAAATGGTTGCATTTTATATTTAATTTTCCTATAATTAAAGATAACTAATAAACTTAAAAGCTGCCGTGGATTAGTTTAGCCTATATATGTACGTTAGGATAAACCTCCACTCAGTACAGACTGATGCTTTGCAACAGAATCTTGTTTTTGAGCTGAATGTCAGCTAAACGTTTGAGCAGAAGAGTCAAACGTGCGCAGTGTACCTGTGGCTTTGTCGGTATCAACAGTTGGGGATTTCAAAGGGTAATTTACATATCATGCTGGGGAAAGTTTCCATTGCACTGGGTGCAGAAAAAAAAGAGAAAAAAAAATAAACAACAACAAAAAAAAACCACCTTAAAAACGAGTACAAGTTGTGTTGCACCTGGTGGCATTGGGCACTTTTCTATCCCTGTCTGTCTGTCTGTCTGTCTGTCTGTCTGTCTGACTGTTTCTATTTCACTCTCTCTCAGTTGCTTTCTCTCTCTCTCTCTCTCTCTCTCTCTCTCTCTCACACACACACACACACACACACACACACACATGTACACTCAAAGCATTTTGAAGTAGACTGCTTAGTGCTGAGTCTCAGCCCAAATATTTATGCTAAAGACTGGCAGGCTCCAGCTGTCTCATGTCCTGTCAGGATCCCAAAAAGCCCAAGAATCCTCACTTCAAGAGCAGCAAAACTGGGTTCATCCCGAAGCTGCTTGATAACTTTCACTTCCAGAGAACAGAAGCACTGTTTGCTCTAAAATGGTGGAACAATTTTATTCATAAACCATAAATGCTACCTGTAAATACGGCTATATTGATTGGTGGTCATTTATTTATTTATTTATTTTTTGTATTTATTTGTTCTTAAAAAAAAAATAATAATAGTGCTTTACAGAGATCAGAATGTACATTTGCAGTGTTCATCAGCAAGTCAGAAGAGATCTGTGATCATTATACTATACACTGAACTGCCAGAAAAACTGGTCCAGATAAGCTTATGTAAAACACATAGCAACGCCATCATTGCACGTCATGGTTGCATCTGCCAGTGTGTATATAAAGTGATAGACATCAAGGGAAGCTTTATAGTTGTACAGGGTTTGTACAAATGTCTCCGACAGTTAAACGCTATGTGTATCTCCTTTCTGACGAGTTACACTCTTTCATGCCCTTTATTCTTTCAAATCTCAGAATTGTGGAGTGTACTGCAGGAAGTATGGTGTTCATTGCCTACAGAATATTTCCACAAGCATGTGCAGTCCATGCCCCATGGGGGACCTAATACATATGAGACTGGTGTACCAGTTATTTTTTGGCACTGGTACAGTTACTGTACTGTACTATGATACAGAAAACCAATCAATCTACTGTAATTTTAATTCAGCAGTAATGTGTAAGGTGATCAGTCGACCGGACAATATTATTGTTAATATTCTGATAAAAAAAAAAAAAATTTAAAATGTCGTTTGACTTTATATAAATCAAACCCTCAATGGGGTATGTACTATTTGGTTATTCAGTTAGCAGGATAGCATTGCTGCCTCAGTTTGGTTCACTTCCTGCATGGAGTTTTAGATTTTCTCTGTGTGGGTTTCCTTGTGGGTTTCCTAGAGGTCCTCCAGTTTCCTCCGACCTTTAAAAGACGTCAGCATTAGACTACACTCAATTGGTATGTGAGGTGTGAGAATGTGTAAATGTTGTGCATATGATCAACTAGACATCTAGAATGTATTCCTAGATCACCCTGATCATACCACAACCCTGATCATAAAGCTTAAAGCACTCACTGAAGATAAATGAATGAATTATGATGAATGAATGAATGAATGAATGAATGAATGAATGAATGAATGAATGAATGACTCTCAGAGCATATCATTAAGCTAGAAAAGGATGGGTTTCGTTCTCAGAGTCTGGTTTGTCTCAAGGTGTATTAGTCATGTCATTTCTGGGAGTTTTTTCTGGCCACTGTCAAATCTGGCTTGCTCGTTACGGCTATACATCTGTAAAGCTGTTTTGTGAGAATTTTTGTAATTAAATGTACTATAAAAATGAAGTTGGACTAAGTATTCAGTGATTACTGTGAATTTTAGTAGGCACGGCACTGGTCCTATTAAGAGGTTATTGTATACACTATGTAACCATTCACATGAATTCCTAACTGTCAAGTCGATTTGCTACATCTTTACAATTACAAGGCCATGACGGTCTATAACAGTTAGCTTTGGAATCCCTTTGATACCTGGTGCTATAAAGACACCATATGATACGTACTTGACAAAATGCTAAAGGTAAAATATTGTGAGAGCGATTATCCCCATAACGTCAGCTAACATCTTGTCAGTTCCATTACAGCATCCCAACTTCATCTTTAATAAGCCCTTTTTTTCCCCCTGGTCAGGGTCGTGTCCATTACAGCACAGCTTATGAAATATCATTCCCTGGTTTCTCTTACAGCCTGGTGTACGTTCTGGGCTCAGTTTCCTCAGTGCAGGACTCTGGTTCTGGTCAATAGCAACCAGGGAAATAAAGAGTTATCCTGGGACTTGGTGAAGCGTCCATTTGGACTCCCTGTGGACTCGGTGTCAGACGTAACTGCGTCTTCTCATGGCTCCGGTTCAGATTGCTCATCTGCAGGCTGAGAAGTTTTTAAGACTCCCTTTCAATATGTTGTCTTATTGCAAGCAAGCGCACTCTGACCTTGACCTATTCTCATCCTCTTTATGGAAAAAAGGAGCCCATCAGTCAATATATGCTTGTAAAATGGCATTTCAGCACTGCCCAACCCCCCAAATCGCACATTTCCATGATAGTGTTCTCTGGTTTTTGTCTTTATTTTTCTGTCTTTGGCTGTGAAATGGAGTGAAGATGTCCTGGCCCAGATACAGCCACAGGTGGGAAGTGTATTATAAAGGTTTATAGGGGTCGGGGCTGGGGGTTTCTCCCGCTTTAGCTCCAATTTGCATTTTTATTACACTTGTTCAGACCTCCGGTAATGTGCCGTTGAACCTGCGAGGAACCCGTAGCACCCCAACTCTTCATTTCTCACATGACATTGCCCATGCCAGGGCGGTGGCGTATTCATGAGGGGCCAGGAGACGGAGACCTGGCATTCGTTGACAGGAAATGAACCGGCTTCAGATGGTAATGTGGGCTTTCCATTAGGAATGCTGATTGATTTTTTGTTTCAGTTCTCTGACGGCTTATAAGAGACACAATGAAAAGAGCACAGGCTCCAAGAAATACACTTGACATAGAAGGCTGAGGGGTCAGTAAGGCAGGGGAGGCCCTGAGCTAAAATTATTATTTCGCACCAGCCAATAAGGATATGGAGTGTTTGCTGAATGGGTTTATTATCCTCCCATTGTGGTGCTTTGATACTGGGCACTGGCCAGGAACTGTGCCAGCTATGGTTACATACATCATGCGGCTCTTGGTATTTACGAGGGCACAGTGTTTGCGTAGGCGTCAACTTCTCAGCACTTTTACCTTCTTCGCTCTATTTTATAAGTCCTGGGGTATTTCAGCTGTCTAGTAATTGCGATTCCAGGCATATGTTTGCTCTGTTTGTACAACTGTGTGTGTGTGTGTGTGTGTGTCTGTGCAGCTGGATTAGTAGAGAATCTGGTCCATGTCCAGTTGCTGCTTGGAGTGTTTTCACTTCTCTTTCATTGCACTGAGGCTGGGAGTTAGCACTCCTTTCCCAGGACATCTGCTCCCCCGCACACCATGGAAAGCCTCCGCTCCAATCGCAGCCTTTGAAACACCCTTTGGCTGAGCCAGTGCTAAGCTCTGATAGGCTGGATGAGGCAGAGCCCAGAAAGTGAGCACTTAGGCCTGAGAATTTTCCGAAATTTTCCTTCTCCTCTCCGCCCCCACTTTACCTCTACCCTTACCCTTACTAGCATCTAACATCTGCTTCCAATCACAGTGTCTCCTAAGAGACCACCCCTCCACCCCTGAATCCACCACACTGCCCCCCCCCCACACACACACCACCACCACCATTCTAAAAACCCACTCCTTAAGGAGCCTCATCAGTTAACTCCTAAAAACTGGGAAAGACTTTTGGAACCACGTTTGGCCCTGATAGTGATTCCCATCCCTCCGTGAGAGGCCTATAAAACAACACCAGCATAGCATCTGGGTTGATGTAAAACTCTTGGCTGAGATATGGAAAAAGAACAAGTGGAGAGCTTAGATAAAGGAAGGAGACGGTAAGTGATGTGAGAAACGGCATATCTGTGGGAAAAATGCAAGGAAAAACTGGACTGAGAATGGAAGAATGGTCGAGTGGGTGTGCGGGACAGAAAGACGAGACATTCTTCCAAATGCACTACACTTCAATTGATATGCAATCCTGAAAGGGAAGAAAGTGAAGGCTTTACAGCAGTGGGGGATAAAAACACCTAGTCACCATGTAACTGAAGTATAAGCCTTTATAGCCTAGAATAAATGCATTCGTTAAGCGGAGATGGAAAAGAAGCTGCTGGTTAGGATGCAAATGTTTATAGTGGATGCAAGGTTGCAAGGTGAGAAAACCTGGTACAGACGAGCCTATGCAAATGGTCTGTGGTGGCTCTATAATGGTATAGGATTTGTTTATTCGGCATTCCATAGGACCCCTGGTTCGACTACAAACGTCTCTGACAGGTGTGTGCGTTCCTCCTTTCTGACGAGATACACCTGTTCATGTCCTGCATTCGTTCTGTTGGGTTCGGCCACTTCTGACAGAACAACGCGCCACCATACACGTCTAGAAACGTCAAATTATGGTTAGAAGAACACTCATTTGAGTTTAGGGTTTCACCATTCCCACACTCCTGTTGTGAAAATCCTACACCTCGGCATAAAACCGAATTGTGGAGCGTTCTGCAGGAAGTATGGTGTTTCATTGCCTACTGAATATTTCTACAAGCTCATGAAGTCCATGCCCTCTGGAGGACCTACCAAGACTGTTGAACTGCTGCTGTAAGCAAGCTATCCCACAGCATCTCTAAGCCATCACCAGTCATCTCTTTCCATTTCCCGAATCAGCTAAAAAAAATTTTTTTTTTCGATCTCTCTTGTGTGGCCAGCTTTTCTTTACATGCATTTCAACCCACAGTGACAGCAACATTAGCTAATAATAACACATTCCTCCCATGAAATATCTTCACAGCTAAGCCTGCTGAATCACCATGCGCTTACACAAACACAGCATTGCCATGGGGATTCTTTTCAGATCTACTCGCTGTGTTTCTTTCGCTTCTTTGAGACGCTTTGAGGATCTGAGATTTGCGTCTGGAAAAGCAACTGTTTGTTTTGGTGGAGAAATATGGGATATACACTTCCCTCGGTGCGATTCGCTGTTTATTAGAGTGGATAGTGAGACTGCTGGATGGAAGGCATTCTCACAGGGACTATGAGCATACCAGTGACCTGACTGTCGAAGTATCTGAAGTGATTTCGAGTGCGAGTGTGTAGCAGGTTGGTCGAACCAGAATAGAGTGATGGAAACACGGCATCATACAGTAACCAGGCATCATTCGGGTTAATGGTTATCAGATACCTAGCGCTCATACCTGGCTACAAATGTGTGGTATATATGGGTGATTTATAAAGCAGTTTTATATATACTACATATTCTCTGCAAAGAAAAATAGGTGGCATAGGTTTCATTGGAACCATCAGACCATTTGCAGGTTGTCATGACGTAATTTATCAGGCTTAAACTAATTAAAGAACATGTCATACCATCATCATAGTTACAGCTAATGTTGTGGAACATCAACAAGACAAGTTAGTTATCATTTCCGTTATAGCAGCTACAGTGCTGTAAAAAAATAATTTCATTTATAGAAGGAAAAACCCATGAGGATAACAACTGCCCCCACTCTAACTGCTGATGCCAGCTTTAGCTGCGACAACTGCACCCAAATGCATCTGATAACCAGAGATCAGGCTTTCACATGACTGTAGAGGCACATATTTCTTTGCAAAATTCATGTACACTGAAGTGCCTGAAAAACTGGTACAGACAATTGTATGCAAAGTACATAGGCTGGTTGTGACTCCATTATGATATAGGGTTTGTTTAGCTGAAATTACATGGAACCCCTGGTACATCTATAAACCACTCTTACATGTCAGTGCCTCCTTTTTTAATGAGTTACACCTGTTCATGTTCTGCATTCATTCTGACAGGTTTGGCCTCTTCCAACAAGACAATGCGCCACAAAACATGACCAGAGACGCAAATTATGGTTAGAGGAACACTCGTTTCTTGCACGCTGTGGAAATCCTACACCTTGGAATACAACAGAATCCGTGGACCGTTCTGCAGGAAGTACGGTGTTCATCGCCTACAGTATTTCTGTGCAAGCTCATGGAGTCCATGTCCCGGGTATATTCACAGCAGGACTGTTGAACTGCTGCTTTAAGCAAGCTAACCTTCAGCATCTTCATTCCCACCTGGTTTGAGTTTGGAGTTCCTTAGGCGCCGTGGAAATCCTTTACTCTTGCCCTCAGGAGTGGGAGACTCTATCCATGGCATTTAGGGAGCAGTTTTGGGTTAGGTGCCTCGCTTAAGTGCACTTCAGCCGCATCTTGTCAGATCAAACCATCACCTTTGTGGTCTCAAGACAAGTTCCTGTACTTCAAGCGATGGTATGTTAATAAGCCAAGAAATGCATGTCAAAGAAAACTGCATGTTATTAGTGGTTAGACGTTTTTTTGTTTAAATTTGGTAATATTGAATGTCCATGCCTGTGTAAGTAAAGTGAAGTGAAGTGAAGTAAGGCCCTCACTGAGTTCTGCACAGGGAAGAATTTGACCTCTGCCTACCTCCGTGCACTGAAACACACCCAAACTAGTTAACACACACTCGGGAGCTGTAGGCAACCATTTCCACTGCACCAAGGGAACGGTTGGTGGTTATGAGCCTCATTCAAGAACACTACATCGTGTCATATCAGTTGCTGGGATTGAACTGGCGACCTTCTGGTCACAAGGCTGTTTCCATAACCACAAGCCTCACGGCTGTTGCTATAGAAACTATAACGTATCTTAGGACAATAAAAAACTTCTGACAAGTCCGAATGAAACATCTGACAGCTCTGTGGTATAAAAAGCTAAACCGAGCCGGGCACTGGAAAATCACGTGGTGTCTCAGTCTCAGCTGGATATAAAAAGTCAGATTTATGGCCGCATTTACAAAATGGTTTTATTCTTGACTGACCCACTGTTTAGATGAGCCATGTTTAGTTTGTGTTGCATGCACAGGGGATATCATGAATATATCTGTTACTTATTACATCCTGTTTTTCTTCTTTCCCCTGACTGTTACTACAGCTCAAACTTTATCTACTGATGCTTGTTTGTATAAGTTAGCCTGACAAACAATGGCACTGGAGAAATGTACATTTTCCAGATCTTCGAGTGGTTGGTAATGATTAGGTCTTGAGAAGTGTCAGTCTGCCTTAGATGAAGTTCATTCAAAAAAAAAAAAAAAGAAGAAGAAAGAAAAGTCTGAGCATAGTTAACATTTTTGGAAACACACCATGTTTTCAGGCTGTTGGCCAAAACAAGAAGGTGAATAAAATTGTGATTTAAAACAGAACAAGCCTGGATGTGACTGCATTTCATTTAGATTTAAACTTTAAGTAATCAAACTTTCTTTTCTTTTATTTTTAACTTCAAGTTACCAAACATTGAGGCAGTGTTGAAAAAAGGTTCTGAACTTGATTGGAATAAGATTAATGTTAATATAATTCTAAATGTGACCTGTGTTTCGAACTGTCACAATCTTTTTAAAAACTCTTTAATATTCACTTTTACACACAAAGTCATTTTAGCCACCTCGACACATGCCCACGGTTTGCCATTTATAGCAAAAAAAAAGCAACCAACAAATACTTCCCACCTAAAAACCTGTGACTTGCCTTAAATTTGAACAGTCATATACCAAAACAAAAAAAAAAAAAAAAAAAAAAAAAAACCTTAGCATCCCACTTGTGGAAAAAGGAAAGATAAAGATATAAAAGGAAGATGTGGAGTACCTATAGGTTTCTTTCCGTAATGACTCATGAAGGCATAATGGTGGCTGCTGTTTTTTATCATGTAAGGATTTGTTTCCACTTTGGTAACCGAAGTGCTGTTTTTATTCTCCGCACAACCACAAATCTGTTGCTCACGTTTATTGGCGCTGTTAAAAACTCTGATCTATATGCAAGATAAATTTTAACTTTTGTATCATCATTTTCCACTTCATTTGCATTATATTAAATCAGATATTAGAACAGAAGCAATGGGTTCTTCCCTAAATGCATGTTTGTTAGCACGTTGTTATTTAAAAAAAAAAAAAAAAAAAAAAAAAAAAAAAACAAAAAACAAAAAACATGCAACATGCTGTAAACCTTGTGAATGTAAAACCATGTTTAAATGACCAAGGTTTCAGGCAGCAAGAACGATTTATGGTTTGTGGGTAAAATGAATAACTGTCAGTAGCCCAGTTTTACCCTTGAACCGTTCTTCTGATACTCTAATGAATAATTCAGCATGTGTCCCAATTCTCTTTATATTTTCACCCACTGGACATTTCATTAAATTCTTTGACTGAATATTGACTTGTCTTCTAGGAAATAAATACAGCTCGGGTCATTAACAGAAATGACTCAGCCGACTCGTGTTGCAGGTGGTTACAGAAATATTCACGGCTAATGTGACCTCAACTTTACACAGCTTATTTTGGACACAAATATTTTCTTTTCTGCCTGGTTTAGTAATGGTTCCACTTAAAGTCATGTACTGCCCACTGGACAAGGTTAGCTGGAGGTCTTATTAGCCATATTAGCTGTAATATGTGCCAAAGGTATTTTAGAGGTTTCTGGCAGAAGTGAAGACAAACAATGGCAACATACTAATTTGGGTAGACGTATGTAGATACTACACAAACCAACTACAGGGTGAAATGAAGCAGCATATTAACCACATCTCAGTGAAATATATCAACACTTACCCCAAATTTAAACTAGAGATTAGATACATCTACACAATCTATAGACGATCTACTAATTAACAAGTGCTATAATGGGAAATAGGATCTATAGAATGTGTATAGATACCAAATAAGCCTGAAACATCAAGGCATGGACATCACAAGACCTCTGAAAGTGTAACCACGACCTTCTCTGGACCATTTCTGGTAGGTACTAACTACGGCAAGTCATTCAGATCCTTATGTTTGCCCATTATTCCTGCTTTCAACATCTCAATTTCGAGTTCTGACTGTTCACTGGCTGACTAATATGTCTCACTCATTGACAGATTAACAAGCCATTATAATGAGATAATGTTATTCAGTGTTATTCACTTTTTAATACTATGGCTGATTGGTGTGTACTAAAACCCAATAAACACAAGCTGCGAAAATATTCTTTAAAATTAGCTTGTAGATTGTTTACATATTTGTAAATTGTTAATATTTGACTGTATATATACAGCTATATCAAAAAGTAAGCATTAAAGAAAAGTCATTTGTGCTTGATAAGCAAAAATATAAATAAAACACAATAATGCAAATGGACCATGTTTCTGTAAGAGTAAGAAAAATACTTGTTATGGGATAAGATATTAAAGTTTGTTATGGGATAAGATAAGATATTGTTAGCTAAAGGATCATAGAGTTCCTGACTACAATTTGTCTGGCAATGTAAGTTTGGGGTATAAGATTTTTGCTGAGTTCATTTACATTGAACTGCAAGTGTATGAAGCTCGGACTGTTGCCATCACTTGAAAAATAAATAAATAAATAAAAGCTAGCATTAAGCTCCTTTTAAATCACATGACACCAGAAGCATCTGTAATTGTTTAATTTTATGTCCACCCTGGTGAAGAAAATACTTTTACTACTAGGTAAATTAGACGGATCGTTGTTCTCATACTTATAGTTTATATTTGGAGCTATATAGATTTACACAGCTAATATTACAGCAAAATCTCAATGGACTCGAGATGCAAAGCGAATGCCATGTGAGCAAGCTGAAATATACATGTAATATTGCTGAACAGGAGATTATTATACATAATGTGAGATTATTCCATCTGTTTTCAGATGCCTTCACTCAGTTCAGGTGTTATGATCTGCAGAAAACAGACACATGCCAGACTGGATAAAAGGACACACTTGCAGAGACACAGGCTGAATACATTCTAAACCTGCCTAAAAGTAGTATGTAGTATGCAGTATGCGACCAAACTGGATCTCTGTGGTATACTACAGGTACCTGGATACAGATCATACTACTCCGGTCAGATTTTCTAGTATACAGAGCAGTTATCTTCATGTTGTACCGCATCTCAGCATGCACCACTTCCTCACCAGCTCCGCCTACTTCAATTTACATATATTATTAACATCATTATTTAATATTAAAGTCATTTATTTAAATATATCTTAAACAGTCTTGGTAAAATTGTATTTACTTCTATCAGGTACAAGTGTTTTTTGACAGCATTGCTGTCACATTGTACAGAAGGAATGCAGTTACAGTTGTTTTAGACAGCAGTGTGGATCTCCTCCTCCTCCTCCTCCTCCTCCTCTTCCTCCTCCTCACACACCGATTAGTTATAATAACAGAAAGGTTTTACTTTAAATTCTCTCGTACGTATTCGCAGCCCATGTGAATGTGTAATATGCTATATGTGCAAACACAGGCAAGAGGTCAGGTGATCATCAGACAGGATATTAAATAGCTGAAGATTAAGACAGGGTTAATTCCAAACAGGTGAATGTGATCAATATAATGAAATAAACACTAAACAGGGAGGGGAAGCAGCACTTGAAGTCAGGGGATTACATGTAAATGTGTGGGAAGTGAAGTACTAGGATGGGTGCAGCCATCTTGTCTTGCTGCTATGAGCTGGAAGTCGTAACATTAACCTTAAAGTTACTGTTGCTGCTGAGAGATCAATTTTAAAAAGTCATATACTAATATTTTGTTGGATTCTGTGAAGCTTTAGCACATTTACCATGGCATTGTTTTAGGTAACGTCAGTATGTATTTCCATCCAGAGTTGCATTCATTTTGAGACCTTTGAGATCTTGTTAATGAGGTGAGAGTAATCAAACTGCTTTCATGTATCTCATGCCAATTTATGTATAACATTTATTTCCTAAATCACTCTTTAAGTTTGATCCTGATGAATCTTTGCATTGTTGTCCTGGAATATGCCCGTACCATCAGGTACACACACACACCAGTGAACACTAGGGGGCAGTAAACACACTTGCCCAAAGTTTAGCCCCAAACCACGGCACCCAGGGAGCAGTTAGGGGAGTTAGGTGCCTTGCTCAAGGGCACCTCAGTCGTGTCTTGCCTCGGGTGGCGACCGAACCCACGACCTTCCGGTCACGAGACCGGTTCCCTAGCCACTTAGTCACGGCTGCCTTCTCACATTATAATGTTACTGAGCCTCGAGCTGAGCTATTAAAGCAGCCTAAGATCATAACACTGTTGCCAGAGACTCCAATTTTAAATAACGACTTTTTTTTTTTTTTTTTTTGGCCGGAATGTGTATACATTAGTGCTTGAAATTAGGAAACATATGTAAGAGCATGGCAACAGAACATGTCTTAGTCTCAAGAAATGTGTTCAATAATGATATATTTATAAGCTAAGATAATGGTTTAGAATTAGAATGATATATTATAATAAGCAAAACTACCACTATTCAAAATCTTTGTCCTTGATATAATATCTATGCTGTATGAAAACACCAGGCTGACTTAAGGAAAGGGTTATTCCAGGCAACCCATCTGAACAGAAGAGTCATAGGTGAGTCGGCCTCGAAGGAGTGATCATTTATGAGAAGTGTTTCAGACTCGATGACTCGAGAAAATAAATGACGAAATCCTCCATGTTTTCTCAACCGCCAAATGATAACATGATGGAAGATGTTTAGTTTCCGCTACATTCGACTTCTTAATCTGTTACCATCTCTCAGTAAAGACATTTTACCTGAATAGAGCGCACATATGTTGAGTCACAAATGCTTATAACAGGGTCTTGGCACACAAGCCCATGTCTATGCAGTGGAAAAACCTTTTAAAGCCTTCCACACATTGTTTGCATGACTAAAGAGCATGAGTGCATCATTCAGCCGGTATGGCGTGAGAAAGACTGAGGTCACGAGCTGAGGGGTCTGAGGAGCACACATTTGCGTACACAAACACATATGATATGTATACACCCCCCCTCTAAACCACCACACACATAGACACACTCTGTCTCTCTCATACACACACACACCCACACATACATAGACAGATACACGCATATGCTACATGTGATGCCAAACCAGTACTCACTAAGATATCCTTGTCCTCGAACACCACAGTGCGTGTGTATTACAGCGCTCTCACATGGCTCTACTGGGGAAGGACGAAGTAGAGGAATCTGGGATTGATTCCCAAATGTTCCCATCCTAGGAAGAGTAAACAGTGGCTTGATAGTGACTCATTGATGATACAAGCCAGAAAGCAGGAGCAGAATGCCAGCTGGGCGCCGCCCCTCTGAGTCAATGAAATTTTTACAGATGATCTGGAGGAAAAAAAGGATACACTGAATCGTAGCAGTGAAAAAGGCGTGTGTGTGTGTGTGTGTGCGTGCACATCCTAGAATTTCCAATGTATTTCCCATCAACTGATCACATGTGGATATTGAGTACATCCTTACAAACAGCCTCAACAGGACTCTGTGTGGCGCCACTGGTGTATGTCCCCTGTGGTGTGTGTCTCTCCTCATCCTGGTTCCTTTAAGCATAAGAATAGCTGACAGATTTGACCTTGTGGGATATTTGGATGGTCAGTTTTATACACTAGAAGAACCAAACGGTTTCTTTACTTACATTAATGTTATGTTTAGATTTAAGTATGGGCATAGTGATAGATAGATAGATAGATAGACAGACAGACAGACAGACAGACAGACAGACAGATCACTTTATTAATCCCAGAGGGAAATTAATTATTAGTACAATTGTATGCATAGTTGAATACAATTAACAATCCCCACAATAATACAAATATCTGATCAAAAAATCATTTTTACCTTATGAAAAAAAAAAAAATAAATAAAAATAAAATAAAATAAAATAACCAAAACAATGGCTTTTTATTATTATGGTTAGGGTTTAGGAAAAGTATTAATAATTATGTTGATAGAATATTCTCACAAGAATAGTAAGAAAAATACTTACTATTAATGTGTGTGTGTGTGTGTGTGTGTGTGTGGTCTAACCTGGTCCAGAAAATACCAACCATTCTCACAGTAATAGGATGCAGCCACTTTGTTTTCACACTTAACTTTTACAACATAAAGAGAATAATAGCTTTACAATGCTAAAAATGCCAACAGATTTCCTTCTGGTTACTGAGGTTAATGTTAGGTTAATGCAGACTTAATGGGCTGACGAGATCTGTGAGGGTTAAGCGAAGATGAAACCACCTCACATACTTTCTGTGGTTTAGTTCTGGCTGTAGCAAAATAATGCTCCAATCACAAACTAAGTCGCACAGCACATTCACCTAGCTACCATGTTTGTGACATGAAGACCACAACCTCAGCACCATGCCATGTAGTTCATTTGAGCCATCTCTGCATTAAGTCTGATGAGGCCTTGATGGTTAAGTTTAGATTAGATATGCAGAGTACAAGCGCAAAGACAATAACATGCAGTTAGCATCTAGCATGAAGTGCAGTGTGGTTTGGGCCTGACATTAGTTAGCTACAGTCAATGGACGGTAGTTACAACATCTAAAGCAAATGTGTGTTTGTGTCGGTGGGTAAGTATGACGCTCTCACAGACCCCGTCCTTACACTTTAGCAGACAATGGCTGCGTCCAAAAGGTCATACTTAAACAGTAGGTATTACATTGGATCCACTGTGTGACCAGTAAAGCAGTGGGATCTTTCAGTACACAAGTGTGCAATATGCACACGATCTCGAATGTACTACATACGTACATCATCTTACCAACATTACATGATGCAATTGTAGACTAAAGCTACTCATAATGTTACTTTGTATATAATCATAATAGTTATACATTTTTATTTTTCTGGTTATTCCCCACTTTTTGTCATTTTTGTTTTTCATCAGCTTTGAACATCTTCTCAGATCCAGTTGACCACAGTGTGCTGTTTTCGCATACTTTAAAATGGCTGCTGATGTAGTATGTCATCCAGGGATTTAATGAATATCACATATTCAGACATATGAACTCTTCCAATGTAACGCTTTTGTGCACTGCTTAGTATGGACGTACGGCCACAGCCAAGCTCTCAACTGCCAATCTGACATCCCGGCTTCTAAAGTGTGTGTACTTTTTATTTAGATCTCATGTGCTCACAATGACAGAGTAGTATTACATGCCTTCACGAAAATGCATCTTTTTTTTTTACTCACAATGTCTAGTTAGGTTAAGGTTTAGGTATAGCATCATTTAGCTACGGTAATAATTCATACTGTAATAAGTCCTCACAGGGATATAAAAACCCACATGTGTATGTACGTGTGATAAGTCAGTGTGCTTGTGTGTATTTTCCTTTGTTATCACTTAAGGTTCAAAATACATCGCCCAATACTCCCATGAGGGTTCCTGTTTCCGAAGAAAAGTTCTCAGGGGGGATGTTTGCCTGGAAAGCATGTAACGGTGCCAGCGAGTGAGAGTAAAACGAGAAGACCAGCCAGACAACCGTTTAACTTTATCAATAAAGAAATAAAGATTAACACTATCGCTAAAACGGTTCTGCCTCCAGCACATTGGGTGTCCAAAAGTCAATGTTCTTGGTAGTTCTCCCAGAAGTCCTGCTATTTTTGTATGGATGTACTACTGTATATTTGGGCAAGACAATCCAATAAACTCATTTCTTTGTAATCCTCCTGAATTGACATTCTCAAATACAATACCTTCTGGTAAGGTGTCACTGACGACCGATCGTGTGACAAGATAAGAGAGTCTCAGTGGCAGGATCATCTGGCTGGGATCCACTCAGGATCACATCCTGGGTTATTCCCACACTGCGAGAGTCAGAGAAGCGCTGAGTCCTGTAGGGCTGGGAGATAGGGATGGGGGATGGGGGTGGGAAAGACAGGGCTCTGATGTTCTCACATTCGGTTGGGGCTAGCTGTACGCAGACCAGATGTGTTTCTGAAGGAGGCGAACACCACCGCAGTTCAACCCAGACCACTGAAGTATGGGCGAGGGTCAAGTCCAGCATTGCACTGGCAATGATCAGCTCCTAGTTTTAAAGTTAGCATAGCGGTATTAGTGTGGAACGGAATGACACTCTGCGTCTGTATCTGTTTTGTGTTGTAAAAATCTGTATCTATTAGTATATTCAGATATAAACCTGAAGCAGGCTTGGCCTGCACTGGAAAACTGGAAGACACCCAAACACCAAGATCCCTGTCCTGATGCCCTGAGAAATTTTCTGGCAAATTTTCAAGAAACATACGAATACTGTATTCATGTTTGGTTATACTTCTATGGTACAGAACACCAGCTACCATTGGTTAGGTGTGACCTCCTACTAAGAAAAAGCGAGGGAAAAACAAACAAACAAAAAAAAAAACCAAACGACCCTACATTTATTTTTAAATGTGAAGTGACTTGTGTCTTCTCAGAAAGAACCAGAGGCTTAAACCATGTGTTTATGATTCAAAAGTTTCATGAACTAGAATCATATAAATCACATTGTAAGTGAACTGAAACACACATGTTTATTTTTATACTTGGCTATAGTGTGTCTACGCTTCGAACTAAAAAAGGTTGACTTAAAATAAAAGATTAAAAAAGTTTTTTTTGTCATTCTGCAGACTTGCAAACCACATCTCAGAGTGCACCTATGTTTCCTCTGCAAAACGAACGAATGCACGAAGAGTGGGCGGTAGAGCACAAGATAAGGAGAGAGACAGACAGACAGAGAGAGAAAGAGATACGTTTGCTTCTAGGTCAGACATTAACAGTTTTAGCTCAAGGCCATAAGCGGAGGCCTGATACACTCTAGCCTTCTTGGACTGACCGAAGGAACGAGGGCTGCTGATGTGTTTGCTTCAGCACCTTCCCCATTTAGCAGTGATAGCACTTTCACAATCTCCACATGCAAAGTGGAACACTGACAGGAAACCACCTTTATCAGGAGAACAGAGATGAAGACAACTTTTTATGTCAAACACACGCACACTGCCTGGATGCAAATGACAATATACACTTGTGCTATTTGCAACATGAACACAATTTTAGCACAGTCTTAGCACAGTCTTTAGTCTTTGTCATTGGGTTTCACTGATATTATACTCTCTCACAAATGCCTGAAAATATATTTTTTTTGGGGTGGGGGTCAGTATAGTTCATGTCCATTTGTTAGTACATTTATTGTACATTTATAGTACATTTGTTCTTGTGCAACTATATAGATAGATAGATAGATAAGAATATAGTAATATGATATAACAAGTAAAAATATGAAAGAAATAAGTAAAGCATGGTATTATTATGTTGACATATAATGACATATGTGCAGTATATATGGATGCAGAGACAAAGAGGCAAGTGTGTTATACGAAAAGTATACACAAAACGAGTTATACGAGTGAAAGGTGTACAATGCTTGACAGTTATCAGTAAGCCTATCCTGTAAGTAGTACAGAATAATTTCCTAGCACGTCAATGAGGTTTTGTAATGTATGATTGTTGAATGTGCTCCTCAGTCTGACCAGCAGGTCATGGAGAGGGTGTGATGCCTTGACCAAAATCGCAGTGAATAAAATGAATGTCCTCCTTTCTATATATAACCTGAGCCTCCTCAAAAAGTAACCTGAGCCTCCTCAAAAAGTAACCTGAGCCTCCTCAGAAAATGACATAAGCCTCTTCAGAAAGTAACCTGAGC
>JAOVVF010000032.1:4464912-4485645 GCA_028565595.1 Duopalatinus emarginatus | reverse complement strand
CTCCTCAGAAAATGACATGAGCCTCCTCAGAAAGTAACCTGAGCCTCCTCAGAAAATGACATGAGCCTCCTCAGAAAGTAACCTGAGCCTCCTCAGAAAATGACATGAGCCTCCTCAGAAATTAAATTGAGCCTCCACAGAATGTTATTTCACTGCATGTTGTACCGTGTATGACTATGCATGTGACTAATAAAACTTTGAATCTTGAAAGTAACCTGAGCCTCCTCAAAAATAACCTGAGCCTCCTTAGCAAATGACCTGAGCCTCCTCAGAAATCAAATTGAGCCTCCTCAGCCAATAACCTGAGTCACCTCAGAAAGCAACCTGAGCTTCCTCAGAAAGTAACCTGAGTCACCTCAGAAAGCAACCTGAGCTTCCTCAGAAAGTAACCTGAGTCACCTCAGAAAGCAACCTGAGCTTCCTCAGAAAGTAACCTGAGCTTCTTCAGAATGTAACCTGAACCTCCTCAGTAAGTAACCCTAGACTCCTCAAAAAATAACCTGATTCACCTCAGAAAGTAACCTGAGCCTCCTCAAAAAGTAACCTGAGCCTCCTTGGAAAATAACCTGAACCTCCTTAGAAAATAACCTGAGTGCCTCGGAAAATACCCTGAGCCTCCTCAGAAAGTAAATAGCTGCCAAGTCACATAATTAAATGAATAGAGGTCAGCTTTGTGCAAATAATGTTTCACATCATCACAGTATAAACACAACAGAAGAACCCAGAGCTTGTTGGACAACATTTCTAAACAAACATCATGAAATAATCTGGGATTTCCAAAAGTATGAATAAGGGTATGTTATAATAGATAAAATATAGTGTTGGTATACAGTCATTGTTAATATGGTTTCCATTTCCTCCACTTCTGTTTTATGCCTTATTGTTGTGTCATGACTTGTAATCCCATTCAAGTCCATTTCAGTACTAGGATTCAACAAAATATGGAGAAATGAAAAAGAGTTACAAGGCAGTGTATCATCACGGAAATAACAACGGATTCTTATTCAGTTTTCATCACACAGTGAGCATAGCTGCTGATGTATGTTTAACTGGGCTGGACACCACACTCAAAATCACAACCACAGACACATGCATTTCTCAGATAGCACCTAATTGTGCACATGGTTAAAGTGTGTTGTTCACAAGTACATTAAGAAAAAAGCCAACAACTTACACTGACCACATAAAGACTACACTGTTGTAGGTTGTATGGAATAAATGCACCAGACTTTGCAATGCCGGTTGTGGTTGAACCGTCAGAGTCCCACACATCCAACAGCAATGCAACAGTCTGCGGTACCGACATCTGGCACACATCAGGCATTATGAGTATACAGGTGCAGAATGAGGGAGGTTTAATCGTAGAGGCTTCCAAATCACTAGACAATTTGTTGGTCCATTATTCAGAGCTTCTTGTGTCCATGTTAAAGAGGACTACAGTCAGTGTGAAGTACATATTCTTTAAATTCTTTAGTTTTACATATCACAACATAAAAAAAAAAAAATCAACTGGTCCAAAATTTGGTAAATGCAAACCTCAGATGAACGCACGCCAAATTACACAGTGTCATTTTCTATCCAACAAAAACTAAGGCTGCTTCCAAAATCGCATACTCCCATACTAGTTAGTACGCAAATCTAGTATGCGACATGATGTCATGTGTCCGAATACCTAGTACATATCAGGTAGTATGTGAAAGGTTCCCAAATGTCCTACTAGGTCAGGAAAGATTTACTAGTACGCTCCCTAAGCACATTAACCAAGCCTGAAGTATCCTTTGTTTGTTGGTAAGTTGGTGGATCAAGTGTGTCCGAGGTGGTGTCCATACTACACGCTTGCATACTAGAAGTGTATACTAGTTCAGCGGTTAAGCAGTATGTACTCACTACAAGCTAGTAGGTAGTATTCAAGTATGCCATTTTAGACGCCGCCCAGGACACACATACTGCTTTCATAGAAATTTAGAGGGTAAGTAGCAGCCAGGTGCTGATAATCAAATGCCCTTGATTAATTGATCATCAGCGAGTGTGACTACCTCTATAAAAGCAGAGGTTTTGGCTGTCTACTGGTCTGGAACATTCAGGTAATTCCTCCTTACCATTAGCAGTGATCTGGGAAGGGTTATAAGGCCATTTCCAAACAATTTAAACAATTTAAAGTCCATCATTCTACAGTTAGAAAGATTATTTACAAGTGAAAAACATAGTTGCCAGTGTTCCCAGAAGTGGACATCCGAGCAAGGTCAGAACATGCAGTGCTCATAGAAAAATAAATAAATATAATAAATAAATAAATTAATAAAATGATCCACATCTCAGATTCTACGGGTATCAGCTAAGGTGTTTATTTTTTAAGTTCATGATTGTATAATTAGAAAAATAATAAATAGGTATGAATAACTGTGGCTTGTTTGGAAGGGTTAACAGAAGAAAGTATCTTATTAAAAGAACATCGCTGCACAGGTTAACTTTGCAAAGATGCACCTGAAGAAACCATAAGACTTCTGGAGCAGTGTCCTTTAAACAGACGAGACCAAAGTGGAGATGTTTAGCCATAATTCACAGTGTCACATTTGGTGAAAATGAATTATAGCATGTCAACACAAACACCTCATACCAACTGTCAGGCATATTGATGAAGGGGTGATGAGTTGTTTTGCAGCCACAGGACCTCGGCATGCCACAGTGATTGAGACGACCGTGAATGCTTTTGTTTACGAGAGTCTAGAATTTACAACAGAATGGTTGAAAAGGAAAAAGTCCAGAGTCTAGTCAAAATGCTGTGAGCTTAAGAATTTGTCGGATTTAATTGTACCACAATACTGCTAAATGCTCAATTCCGATTGGTCAGAAGGTACTGATATTGATATTTAATGTAGCTTTTTCATTTTTTTTATACATAAATGGTTTTAAAATGTTTGCAGTTGATATGGTGGCAGTTGCCCTAAAAAGTATTTGGCATTGATGGAAGGAGTCTCCAGTGTCAGAACATTGTAGCAGTCAAAAGGGTTAAGCTGTAAGAAAGAGAAAAGGAGAACGTTTATATTGTATGCTATATTGTACACAGTAAGTGATAACAGGAAGTACTTGCTTTGTGGACTTTCCACCACATTAAACATAACTATAAATTGTTGTGTGTAATTCTTTCACAAGGAGCAGTCATGGCTCGAGGTCAGGGAACTGATTTTGGAAGGTTGTCGGTTCGATCCCCCATAATGATAAGACACAACTGAAGTGCCCTGGAGAAAGGTACCCAACTCCCCCTAACTGGGCCCCAAGGATAGGTGCTGCCCCCTGCTCTGGGCAAGTGTGTTTACCGCCCCCTATTGAGTGTGTTCCCAAATGTGTTTTACTGTACGGATGGGTTGAATACGAAGGTCATATTCTTCTGGGTGCAAGGACAGAGGGTCAATGACTTGCCTTTCACTTTCAGAAATACAAACATTACTAATGTGTAAGACAAATATACCACTTTCGAACATACAAAGACTGACTGAGCTCCTGAAAGAGATGAACAGATGTGAAGAAAAGTGAATGGGAGAGAGAGAGTTTCTAAAAGAGTTTCTCTTCAGGAAGGCATTAATGTAAAGCATCTGTGCACAGCTGTAGTGAACGGCTTCTCTTTATTTTTAGCCATGGTCAGGGTTCTCATTTACCTGCAGACACATAAAAAAGATGATTTATTGTTCTCAGCTTTTGGCTGCTTGCACTAAAGATGAATTAATCAGGTGTGATACACATGGGACCTACAAAGAGAAAGAGAGAGAGAGAGAGAGAGAGAGAGAGAGAGAGAGTAGACGGGAGTAGTGGCACAAGTCAAACTGGAAACATATTGTCTCAGCATGTCCAGTTTGATTGAATGGAGCTTATCTAAAAGTGGAAGAGGATAACACCCCCTACATCTGGGCTGGGCTCATAGAGTCGAGGCATTTGGCAGGATCTGCTTCCTCACTAAAGATAAACGTCAGTGATCATCCTTATCCTCCTCCTTCTCCTCGCCTCATTCTCTCGCTCCTTCCACCCACTCGACTCTTCAAACTTTCATTGTATGGCTGGTGTGTTTTAGCCATGCTTTGTAAAAGAGGCCTTATTTTTGCTGCAGAGCTTTTGTAGAATGAAGGCTGGGCCTAGTAGCTAGCATAAGACAAAGACAGCAGAGCAATCAGAAAATGAATAACAGTCTAAAATGTAATGTGATAATAATAATAATAATAATAATAATAATAATACTAAAAATAATATAGATATATAATAAATATATAGATATATTTTAGAGCTTACAAGTTTGCATACTTTCTGAACATTTGTTTTGCGCCTGACGTGGCTGACCTATCACAGTCTTTGTCACAATGTCCTCATCCACCGAATTCGGTGCATGAAACGGTGTGAACAGCCCCCACAAAACATCTGTGCTTGTTCATTTTCTCTGCAATTATGTGACGTTGCCAAAGCCAGACGAATGCCGTCTCCACAAGTAGAGGCCTTAAGTCAGCCCAGGTATTGCTGACATAGCATACCTAAGCTACGTAACTAGCGGTGAGGGACTTCACAACCAGCCCTCAACCTGGTCTGAAATCTCGTAAGATCGTAGCAATAGCTAACCCTTGATAAAACCTGATATTACCACGACTTTCCCTGACAAAATTACTGCTACATGCGCTATAGTACCCAAAAAATGCGACAAGAGACGCCATTTCCAAATGTCCTTAAATGCCTGCAGAAGCAGGTGATTAGCAATGCACAGGTTGGGAATCGTAGTCTCTCTCCAAGCACATCAACCATGCCACTCTGGTGCTCTAGTGGCGGTCATGGCGTGACCTGACCCGATATACCCATAGGTTTATTCTAGGGACATAACAACACAAAGTCCTGAATTCATTTAGCACAGTGCACTGTAACACATGCGTCACACAGTATGTTCTCTCGGTCTAGTAAAAAAGATGTTTATTGACCCTTTACAGAAGGAGTCTCCAGTGTCAGTGCTTTATAACACTCACTAACATGTTCAGCATGAGGGCTTTGCGGTTTCTTGTTAACATGACGAGCTGCTTTTTTATTTGTCCTGGTAACTGAAAGAAAAGAGAAAAAATAAATAAATAAATAAGAGAGGCTGGTGATGAATGACTGTTTCTAGCTGATGTGCATGCACATGATCAGATATCAGTTTTACAAGTCACCAAAGTACATCTCAAAGTACACCATATCTAGATTTTAGGTTTCCTAGGAAACAGTTTACACATGCAGAAAGACTGACTAACGTAAAGGCTGATAACAAGATGGAGAATCAAAAGGTGAAACTTTGCTGATTGGCCATTTTTCTATAGTTATAATATTTAAAAATGAAAATTTTTTTCTTCACTGCTAAGTACTGAAGCAAATGTGAGACTTGAGACATGACAGTCAGCCAGTGTTTTTGCTGACTGTCATGGAAAATGTGAGTAGAGCAAAACCCTCGATAAGGAGGGGTGTACTATCATATCTACCACAAGTCATGTTGATGCAACCGAAGCGTATGAATCGGATAGTAATTGATTTCGATTTCGATTTTTTATATGATCAGAGAAAGTAAAAGGGTCAAACAGGGCGCAGTGGCCTATTTCAGCTCAGCAGGAAGTATGGTGGATGCCCCTCATACAGCTTCGACTTCCCCTCCACTTTGAAGTGCACACAGCTTATGCACGAGGGGCAAGGTGCCACCCGAGGATCGGACGGATTTCCTCTTTCCTCAAGGACTTATCTCCGTCTCCTTTTTTTTTTTTTTTCCTACAGGAGAAATAGAGAGAATTATGGAGAACTTGAAAGGCAAATTAGACAAAGCATCTGCCAGGCAATGCGTGAACTCTGAGCCAAAACGTCTGGACAGGATCTGCTTTTGGTGCTTCCATAAATATCAACTTATCCGTATAACATATGAAACGCAGGAGGATATAAAATGAATCCGGTGCGTTAAACGCCTATAAATCCGACTGCCTCCAGCAAGCAGCCATGCATAACATGTAAGACTGCAGAGTTTATTACTAAAACAGCATATCTGCTTAAGGTGCGTATATCAACAAGCTTGAGCAGTTTTGTGGTACACATTAACGTGCAGGTGTGAAGTATAGTTCACCTTTTTTAGCATCATGACCAAGGCAAATACACCAGTTGCCGTAGAGACTGCCAAATAACATGACACCCAAAAATAACTGTCAGCTAAATGTTTTGAAAATAAGTGAGAAACCAGTATCAGTTTCGAGCACTGTGTACATCGAGTACAGAGAGTAAGACCCATGCCACACACACACACACACACACACACACACGAACACGCACATGCTCACACACACACACTCTTTGCAATCCTTCTGAGGACCTTCTGTTAACATGTTTAGTAATGCAGCTCACCAAAGCGGTGGTTTTTTTTTTATATTATTATTATTATTTAGCTCAAACCCCTGTTTACCCAAAGGTTGAGTCTTTTAAAGCAAATGCTGCAGATATTCCTATTTTATAGTTGTCAGGGCATCTGGTCCCCACCAAGGTATAAAAACATGCCCATGCACACACACACACACACACACACACACACACACACACACACACACACACACACACACACACCTAGACCCTTTTTTTGCATGCTGTGTAGGCGCGACAGGGAGGGTGGTGGCATTTAGGTGAGATGAAAACCACACTCATATGCGTGTGCGAGCACACACACACACACACACACACACACACAGTGTCAAAGTCTAAAATTGCTCCAATTGCCAGAGAACCACAAAATAAACCTATGAAAGTGAGGATGGGGAAATAAACTGAACTAAATAAAATAAGATTTAAAAACTTTTTTTACTTCTAGTCAGATTTGGAAAAAAAAAAAAAAAACATTCTCCCATTTTTTTAATCAAAATTTTCAGAATGGATATATAAACAAACAAAAAAAAAACCAACAAATACTGGCTTCACCACAAACCTGTATCTAGATTTAAAATGCATTCAGACTTGTCTATAGTCTGCCGCACAGTGATCTACCTTCCAGATTTTATAAATATATCCTGATAGAAGAAGGGTTTAATTTGTCATCTTTCCAGGTTCCTCTAGACAAAGGCAGATTTGGATAAAGGTGCGGGCAGTCATGCGGGGTTGTAGACTAATTACAGCCTGATTTTATCATAAATCACCACATATCATCTGTTCAGAAAAATCCTAACCCTTACTCACTACTCTGCCCTACTTAACATACTACTCCAATCAGCCATAACATTAAAACCACTAAACCACTGACAGGTGAAGTGAATAACATTGATTATCTGATCTCAGTGGAACAAGTACAACATCAGTTGTTAAATTTGACATTGATTTCAACTGATGGACTAAGTGGATAATGTAATAACTGACTTACTGATTATTATTATTATTATTATTATTATTATTATTATTATTATTATTATTATTATTATTATATATATATTTAAAAAAAATGTGTTGTTGAAAATGGGAACTATGGCATGCACTAATACACAAAGAGGCCCACTGGGACCAGATGTGAACTTCCCCATACTTGTTATATGAACATTTTTAGTAAAGAAGGAGCAGCCAGACAGAACTGTTAATGTTAATGTTGCTAGGTTTTCTTTTTTTTTTTTTTTGCTTGATCGTATTTAATAGCAAATATATAGCAAATAAACATACATGAAATCTAATGATAAATTATTTTTTCAAACAAATTCAACGTGTAATTTATTGTTTTTTAAACATATCACTGCTGGAGTTGAGTCAAGGTGTTTTAATAGCTATATACACAAGTTTTATTAATAAAAATGCCAGTTGCAATAATGACATCCCCATTTAGTGAAAGTGAACTATTTGCCTCCTGTGTGACCTCCACATTTAACCCATGCATGGGGTAAAATACACACACCAGTGAACACTAGGGGGCAGTGAACACAGTTGCCCGAATCACTGGGCAACCCCAAACCACAGTGCCTGGAGAGCAGTTGGGGTTGGGTGCCTTGCTCAAGGGCACCTCAGTCATTGTCCATTGCAGGGCTCGAACCTGGGACCTCAGACAACACCAGACAAATGTCATTATCATAAAGCCATTGCACTGTTACATGATATGAAGTAAAACCATAAAAAAACATGTCTCTAGTCATTTAAACCTGAACAATGATTTAGCTTTCAGATTTGGTAGATGTAGACTGGTAGAAGTGGGCGGGATTTAATTTGGCCTTAAGACAAAAGCAGAATTAAACAAAGGTGCAGGCAGTCACGTAGGATTGCAGACTTACTCACTTCGACCTCATTGTATAAATTATAATTAAACAATACTTACAGTCACAATAAGGCTAGTGCATTGTTATGCGTGGGAACAAACCTGACGCTCTGCCTTCCATATACACAACATGTTTACACGCTTTGTTTCAGTCTCATAATTAAGTCACAGCTTAAATAACAGCTGTGAAGTGTGAGCTTGTGTAGGCGGTCGGTTTAGTTTTGTTTCCAGGAGAATCTGAACAAAACCAACCCTGAACACAGATCAGAGACGATGGGCTCGACGGACGGGCAAGATCGAGGCCTGCGGCCTTCTCCCTCATGTCCTCAGGAAACATCTGGGGTTATGAGAGCAGCAGATGTCCCATACTGATTAGAACACACGAACACCACCCTCCCCTCGCCCCCACCCCAACACGTACCCACCCACGCCACCCTCTGCTCACACTGACCGCTCTCGCCGTGACATCCAGGTGGGCGCTAACCTTGGCTTGAGGGCCGTAGACTTGAAAACAATCACGAGAGGGTTTTTTTCCACAGGAGGGGTGAGCAGCACCTGGCCGAGTGGACGAGATTATGGCTTAGCTCCATTGTTTGGCTGTTGGGTTTGATCCATTGTTACGGTTGACTCTCTAGAGGACCAAAATGATTCGCTCCTGCAGCCGCTCCATTTGCGTCATTTCCTCTCACACTCTGGGAGCTCTGAAGTCCAAAATATGAATCAGTGGTGGGCCATTCAACTATGTCAGGTCACTGGGTTCTTTGCTTTGGTAACCGTCAGTCCTGTTGTCGAACAACAAAAGTATTATGTTGTGCTTAGAGCATTGTCAGGTTTCATATTTTTGAGTGAGAGAGCAATTGTTCCCAGAGATATTACAATAACGAACGTCTGCCGTTTTGGTGAATTTGTAGAAGAAATGCATAATAATGTCTGGTGCAGCCTGTGTGATTGCTTAGTGGTTTTCTATGGAGAATATGACTGATCCTTTCTACAGCATCCTTGATGATATTATATTGAGTGATGAATTAAACACAGGCTTGAATTTTTTCTCTCTGGAAGATACCAGCGTCGCAGAGTGACCTATTACGTGGTCGTACTATAGTGTACACTAATCGGCTTCAACACTGAAACTACAAAACCCTTGACAAGTGAAGTAAATAACATTTACTCATTTACTTATTGTCTCATTACAGGGTTCAATTAAATCGCAAGTAAACAGTCAGTTCTCAATGGTGGAAGCAGGGGAAATGGGCAAGCGTAAAATTTGTAAGCCAAATTTTGATGGCTAGACGGCTGGGTTAACGCATCTCCAAAACAGTACGTCTTCCTGGTGTGTAGTGGGTAATACCTACCAAAGGTGGTCCATGAAAAGACAACTGGTTAAGCAGTAAGAGGGTCCATTAGCACCCAAGGTTTACAGATGTGTGTCTGTAGTGTGCACTAGCCTGTCTGGTTTGATCCTGCAGAACATCATCTGAAGGATCAGCTGCTAAAATTTTAGTGCCATAGATACAACATGTCACCTTCATAGGTCTTTGTCTTTGACCTGTAAGGGCTTTTTATGTGACTGTTTAAGCAGTTGTTATGGCTGATTATATGCATACATTTATTACATGGCATAGCATGATAGTTTAGGTTGCATTGAACTTTAGAAATATACCAGACTTTGGGTTACAATCAAAAATGGCAAGTACGTAAACAGAATGGTTATCAATATCAATCACAGAAGATGTCAAGATTAAGAATTTCATCTTAAGGGCTTTCGGGGTAATTGCACAAAAGCACAATGATTATTTGCAAACTTTGGTTAATAACAGAAAGATATTTCCTGTCAGATAACGATTTCCGTAACAATACCTCAGAAACTGAAATGTGTGAACAGTGAACACAGAACAGACAAAATAAAGACAAAATTGTCTGAAAATGTGTCATGCACAGACATTACGTCCCCCTTGGGGGAAGATACGTGTTTCTGTATGAAACGTCTTCTGGGACACTAAACAAAAGACTTGCAGAGGTCCAGGTGTCTGCTTTAGTGTTTGGTTAGAAATATGATATATAGAAGTTCTAGCATTTTATATGTTTTATCATGTGAAAAATAAATCCAGTTTGATCCATGTATAGAGTTTCCAAAGATGAAGTTTATCAATGGTTTAAAATAAAAACTTCCTGTTTTTCATGAATGACAAGGCCACAGGATATGATAGTACTATATCAATGTTCCTCACCACTGCTCTTGCTATATCTATTCTCAGATGTATTTTAGACCCAGACATGACTAACGGGGCCACACCTTACTAGCCTGAACACACACACATACCCAGACATGCACACCCAGTACACATACACAACCCAGTTCCAATCACCAGTTGAATTATTTTAGTGAAGCAGCTGAAAGGCCCCAATGGAGTTATTGGATGAGCTCACGGGGGGTAACTGGTCTCACAAACAGGAACCAGAGGAAACAGTGGTAAAAGCAGGAGGAAACCAAGCTGTAAGGAGTGTGGGGTGACCACAATGCTAAAGAAGGAAATGGATGGGTAAAAATAGAGGCAGCCTTCGCAGGGGTCATGGCCTAGGGCTTTAGACAATAGGAGACTGAATTGGGTTGCAGGTTAATGCTGATTGAGGGAGTCTAGAGCTGGCAATAAGAAATTATGGGGGTCGTCAGTCATTTTCATAGCCAACAACACATCCACCTACACACATTTATACATGTACGTGCATGGAAACAACCCAACGTGATCCGGCTCACACCAAAAATATATAAAAATATAATATAAACATTATATCTTCAGTGGTGACCAAGATTTATTTTTTTGGATACTGGTTTTCTACAATGCCATATAAGTCAATGCCTTAATGTCATCAGCATCTCATCTATACACTCTGCTCAAACAGATCAGGGTCCAAAGCTTCAATGATTGCCAATAATATAAATATATAAATACCTCTTATAGGAGTAAAGCAAATTCATCACCAATCAAGAAATTAGCATTTAGCAGAATCGCTAAACACATCGGATACTTCAGTATGACATATTCATTGTGCTTCAGGATGGACTTTTTCTTTAAGAACGATTAGATCCAGGGTGTGCCTATGTTCGAGGAAGTTATATAAAATGCATTTTTCAAATGTATCAGTCAGTCTGCATTTTAATGCAAAAAGGTGTAGCAAAAATGAACACAGAGCATGCTATTTGCATGCATGGTTTTTAAAGGTATGTTTCAATTCCACAAAATGCAATTACATATGTGACCTTGGTATAAAAAAGGGCTAATTTTGTCCATTCTCACTCTTCAAATGTAAATTTTTGGTATCTAGATCCTCTTTAACAAAGGAAGTGAATCTGAGGCTTGTCATCTATGCAAAAAGTTACTATACTGAGCTTTTCACACTGACACTACCTGCTGTGAACGTACCCGGAAGAATATGGCAAAATGAGTTCATCATCGGCAGGCCACCAGATGAAGTGTTTTCATATTTGGACATGTGTGTATGTGAAAATGGATGGTCACACTTTCAAACCAACTCAAAACCCTGAGGTTGAGCCATTTCCTCTTGTGGTGAATCATTAAAATCCCATTTTCAAGGGCTGTGAACTTTGATCACAGAAGGTGGGAAAACATGTACTGCTTCTATGTGGCAATTTAAATCCATTACTTTGAGCGGCATCTCACCGGATTGCACATGACGGCTATGATTTTGCGAAACGACAGCTGAAGTTATTGGTTTCTTCTGGATTTGAACATCACTTAGCAACTGGCTATTGATACTGACAATCTGAGGTGCGGAACACAAAAAAGATAATAGTTTGCGAAATAATGGAGCTGTTTCTGCCAGCCATAATGCTATTACAACACCAGTTTGATAAATGGCCAGATCAAAATGAAACATAAACATATAACTTATAAGCAGTGTTTTTTTTTCTTGTTTTTTTTTTCAGAAAACTACCACAAAAACCAGGCTCAACTTTCTCTATTTCTCCCATTTTATCTCTATTATTTATGTTCCTCAGGGTTCGCTGGTTTCCTCCCCTCCTGCCCCCAAAACATGCTGTTGGTGGATTGGCTATACCATTTGTCCTATATGTGAATGTGTGTGTTTGGTGCCTTGTTGTCCCATTTAGATTGTATTACTGCTCCACAGGGTTTCCACAATAGGCTCTGGATTTAGGAATAAGGTCATATATGCTTGAGGTGAAAGTAAAAGTAAAGTGAAAAACCTACTACCTACTACTACTTTCCTAACCTTGAACCATGACTGCTTATTAGAAGATGAATTAATATATAAATACTACATTTCATTAAATTAAAATTAAATGTCTTTAAATACCTGATCGTATTAATGCATATTCAGCATATGGAGTGTTTTTTATTTTTAACAGATGACATGGCAGACATTTATTAACCACATGATTTCAGTGCCTTTTCTTCTTCTCTGATGTGTTTTGCTAAGTAAAAATTCTGGAATGGTCACCAGCTGTACTGTAAGTCAAGCTATGATTTCTAAGCTTGGCTTGTCTTTAGTGAATTGGTGCAAATTTGCAACAGTATTGGATCATTTCATTAATCTGTGCATGTGGGTGGATTAATATGAGGATGTGTGTACAGACCTGGTAAAATCATTTATTTAGACTGTGTTTTATTAAATGTGTTTAATAAAATTTTAAAACAAAAACTGACATAGCTTTCCATAAAGGCAAGGATGTTAATGCAAAACTTTGGGGTGAACGTGTATGTTTTCTGATGATAAATATTTCATAAAATAAAAACTAATGGAATTAATTAAAACATAAACAAATATAAATTATTATAATTGTATAAAATCTTTTTATTGGTTTTCCAGACTAACAAACTAATAAAAAATGTCACCTTTCTTATTTAATCACAACTTTTTATTTATTTGTTTGTTTGTTTGTTTGTTTATTTATTCATGTATTTATTTATTTATTTTCAATACTAACCAAACTCAATGACTTGTGACATAAATCAAGTACATTTACAGACAGTTGTCCGCAAGTTACTCACTAAGGAAGGACAAACATATTTGTGGTCATGTGAAGAGATTTCCCTCTGGTACTTTTCCACTTTTCAAATAGAAATCTGAGTGACTGTGAAATAAGACGGTAAATCACTCTACCCTGATGGAAAGAATGCACAGATCCTGAACAAGCATTCCACATTGTTTCAAGACCACAGACGTTTTTGTGTCCTGTTCTGGTTTGGAGTCTCCATCTTACACGACTTTATAGTGGTGGTGGATACAGATCGGCTGAACACAAGAAGAGAAAAAAAGATGGAAAGACTTCACCTAGTAGCTGTTAACAGCTGGGGTCATGAACTTAGGACTTGTTAAAGACCCCTCGGGTTTGGTCCTGTAACCAGATCTGTGGAATAACACTGGAGAAGCTCAGTGTTGTGTGTGGGGTGGGAGCATGGGATGGATATCAAATCAGAAAGGTGGCAAGGGCATGAGAGGTCATCAAACGGCCTGACGTAAATCACTAATACAACCGGGGGGAGGGAGGGGGGAAAGAAGTGAGAATGTGAGAAGCAGAACAGAGAGACAAACAGAAGGTGTAAGTTGGCTCTTTGAATTACAACCGTGATCTGTGTTAGGGCCGAGGCTGGACTCAGAAAGGTCAAAGGTGGACACGGCCATTGGGGCACACAAACAGGCTAGAGAGCAGAACCAGGTTTGGCTATAAATATCTCCCCATCCACCCATCACACCCCTCTGTACCATCCATAATCCATACACACACTTGACTCCTAGAGGACTTGTTTGCTGGGTGGGCCTGAAACCTCCACAGAGCCAAAGGTGAGAAAGAACTGCTACCGGTAGTGCATGCTGAGATGAAGGCCACATGTGGAGTGGAGTTAAGGCACCTGAGGTCATGCAGCACTGGGCAAGTGTCAGTGTTACAAACAGCTGCAAAACACAGCACTAGAACTACACCCGAGGCATGGACGAGTCTAATGTAAATCAACATCAAGTGCATTGTTTATATGTTATTACATGTTTGACTTTAATAGCGACCTTATTCTTGCGTGTTCTGCAGATTTGTTCAAAATGATTAAAATGACAGTGTATTATGCTGCTATTTCTGTACATTTCACTGAAGAGCCAGAAAAAAAGGGGTATATGTAAAATACATAGCACTGCCACAAATGTATAGAAGCTTCATAATGGTATGGGTTTTTTCTATTCCATGGAACCTCTGTTATGTTGTACGTCGACACATTTCCGACAGATGAATGCTACGTGCGCCTTCTTTCAGACAAGCTCCAGATTGACACATCCATATCCTGCATTCAGTTTGATGTATTTGGTCTTTTCCAACAGGTCAATGTAACCGCCAGACATGTCTACAGATGCCAAGTTATGGTCAGAGGAACATTCATCTATGGAGTTTGGGGTTTTGTCATTTCCACCGGTGTCACCAGATCTCAGAATACTGTGATATGATTCTGCAGTATGGTGTTCATTAACAGAACACCTACAGAATATGTTGTTGAGCAATTTTTCTGCAGCCTTACACTCCCTGTACCAGTTTTTCTGGCACATCAGTGTTTTTTTTTTTTTAGCTCACACTTATGGGTATCTAGACTGTATGACTGTTTAGAATAGAAACTATTGGCTGGTGAGATGTGGCCTGACATAAAGCTACCCTGAAGTTATTCTGAGGATTGCTTATGTGTTCTCTGTCCTAAGGATCACAAACACTCTGAGTATTTTTCCTATAATTGAATGCATGCATGCATGCACTTGCATTGCGAGTGTTTTACTTCCTCACAACATGACAATTTACCAACTACTACCATGTTAATTTATTAAGATGAACGTGTAATACTCTAGTAATTTAAGAAATGCTTAACACTAATTTTTCTGCAAATTATGTAATGTAAAAAAAAAAAAAAAATTTCTACACTATTTAACACTAGCACTGCTTGTGAGTGCTTTATTAATAGTGTAAACACCTTTATTGTCTGGATGCGCATCTTTAATAAAGCACTCATTTGGAGTACTGAGTTCTGTATCATTTAGATTGATCTGTGATAAAAGTAGTGATGTAGTTATTAAAATGCCATTAAACACCCAGGCCTTCAAAGATTTGATTAAAATATTCCACCCATGTACTCTATGAATACTGTATGTCCTTTAACATGTACACGCGTGCTGTGAAATGGATATGTTAGAGATAAGTCCTTAAATTCAACGCTTGCTTATTTTTAAGCGAGAGAGTGTGTGTGCTCATTATGCCACACGCTCGCACCACGTTTCTGCATTTAGTCGTGAATGGAAACTAACCGAAAGGTCAGGGAAGACAGCGGTTAGCTGACACTTCACAATCTGAAAATGTGAAGACAAGTGAAAGAGAAAAAAAAAAGAGTTAGAGAGGAGGAAAATGTGTATATCTCTTTTGTTCGGTACCAGACGAACCATGCAAGCATGCTCCTATGCAGATAGCTTATTAATAACCCTTTCTGAATGCATAAAGGTACAGAACCACAGTAGCTGCCTGCACAGTATGTACAAGGTGCTCTTGCAACAAAACCACAAATGTTTACCTGAGGACAATTTAGAGTGTCTTGGCAACAGTACACCAAATCAACAACCACAGACGTGGATTTGTTTGTGTACTGTAGGTTAATATGAAAATGCAAGTTGTGTCACCTCGAGCTTACATATGCATGCATTGACGGGGGAGGAGAGAGAGTTCAGTTAGTTCAAACCTCTTTATAATACCACACAGTGTACTGTGCAGGCTTAAATGTATGTTGAATATACCAATCAAAACAAAATCATTAATGACAGATTTATTTTATTTAAATTTCAGTAATATTTGACTGTAATATTTGATTTGATTTTGATTGATCATAATAGTAAATTGTGTAGACTTTTTTTTATAGGCACACTGGACTGACAATTTCCACCAAGCCACTACATTTTTGCATATTCACACTGGTAATTACATATCTGCATATTTGCACATTTCTTTTTATTATTATTATTCATACTCTCTTTATTTGCACTACTTTACATTGCTTAACTGCAGTACCTCCACCTCTACTACCCATAGTCATTAAGAGAGTCTTCTGTTCTATATTTTTTATATTTAATATTCTATCTTTATTTTTATTGTTATTATTGTAATTTATATTTTATTTCTTATTTTAACTGAGCTTTTTTCGACTGTATTCTTTAATTTTTATCAGTTGTGGATCTGCTACTGGATGCCTTGAATTTCCCTCTGGGATCAATAAAGTATCTATCTTTCTATCTGTCCTATCCATCCATCCATAAAAAGACACAATATTGCTGATTTTCTTTGCATACGTCTTAAAATATGTATACAGTTTAGTAAAGCTGCATGTAAATGTTTTCATTAACCAAACCCAATCAAAAACTGTGGCCAGATTCATATAATTTAAATAATACTTACCTGGCAGTTGCAATATCATGCTTCAAAAGGTGGTTTGCCTAAAGCAATGCTCAGCTATTGTACTGGGGCTGTGCTGACGTGTGACGAATTCCCCATATGCAGGAGTCTTAATCCAGCCTTGCTGCTGCTACAATCCTTGGTACTGACATGACATAACTAAAGTGCCCTTGAGCATGGCACCTGATGCCCAGCTGCTCTTCAACTCCCGTGGATAGGGCTGTCCACCACTTTGGTCTAGTGTGCTCACTGCCCCCTAGTACGTGTTCACTAGTGCATGTGTTTCACTGGAGAGATTGGGTAAAAGTGGAGGATTACAGAATATTTCTGCAAGTGGTGTCCATTCCTTGATGGACTACTAATACTACCATACTACCAAGTATTAGAACTGTGCACCATTTTTTTTCTGGCACTTCAGTGTACATATGTTGCATTTTTGAAGAAGACATAAGACATTAGACATGCTGCACCACCAACCCTAACTTTTGTTATTTATATGTTTACTTCATTGTAGACACATTACAGCTAGTATATAAATTGATATCTAGCATAGCTAGCTAGATAGCAAAAAAAAGACACGGATAGAAAGGTTTCTCATCTCTTGGACTAAATTATTTCAGTATTCAGTACAGTGTTACACTTAGCACCTTCAGCATCAGCAGCTTTACAAACTGTGTTATCGGTGCTTATTTTAGCACCTATGTACATGTGATAGAAATTCAGGTCTGGCGCCAGAGGTTGAGCATCTGACATGACAGCATCGCACAGCCATTTACCACAAACACATACTTTTTACTTTGCATTTGTGAAGCCAGCTAAGTAAATTAGCTATGACCTTTTCTGGGCAGCTACATTACGGTTTGCGGGGTTGATGCTGATTCTGCTATGTGTTGCTGTACAGTAATGTGTCAGTGGCTTGCAGGCTAAAATTAGACCTGTGGTTGATGAAGTGTCTAGTTTATTCTTAACAATCCTAGACATAAACCTTATTTAAATCCCAAATGGATTTCTATAAATAGCATCAAATGACCAGGATTTCCATGTGTGAGACTAGTGACTGTCTTGCACTTGATACTCTTCACCCCATATCACATTTGCTGGTATTTCAAAGTGAGAGCACAGGTTTAGTTGACCACTTATTCAAAGTTGAAGCTGATGTTCTTAAAATCTACTGACCAATAATCTATAAAATCTATTAGAAAAAAAAATCTATAAAATCTATAATCTACTGACCAAAAATCATAATCTTAAAATCTATTTTTACCAATGAACAACCACTGGCCTCCATTCTTCTCAATGAACACTGATTGACCACCACTTTCTCCCAATGACTAATCACTAACCGCCATTTCTTTCTAATGGCCTATCGTTGATCACTGTTGTTCCCAATCTCAAATCACCATTTTCCCCCATGAATAATTACCAACCTCAGTTACTGCCCACCTTTTTTGCCCAATGGCCAATAACTGAACACCAGCATTCCCAATGACCAATCACTGACCACCTTGTTTTCCAATGACAAATCACTGATCTCCATTCTTCCCAGTAAATATTCACCGATCACTGAACAAAGGTGATCACTGACCAGTTGCTGGAAATGATGTTGATGTTTCTCAGTGATCATCATAATTTCCACTGGCCAATCAATAATCACTATTGTTCCCAATGCCCAATCACTTATCCCATTTCCCGTCCACTGACTTAATATGAAAAACTCTCCTTAATATTATTAACAAGTAATAATAATAATAATAATATAAAAAATCAAATCTGTAACTATTCCCTGTGTATCTAATTCAAATGTACTATTCTGATATTTTTTTAATTTATTTATACAGATATATTGTATTTTTGATGATCCTGCTGATTTGAACAATATGCAGATTAGCTCATGACATCATCTGTTGGCTGATCTATGGACTTATGCCTTAACTCCTTTTCCCTGCACAAAGTATCAGTTTCATCAACGTGCTCACTTTTTAACAGTTGGTGGGTGAAACTTAATTTTTTTTAGCCCTTTATTTACCTGCCATATCTGTAGTGTGTGCTTAGAGCACCTCTAGTGGTCACATTTAAAAATTACAGCATGTAACACCACTCATTTTCAGCATCTTTAATACTGCTTCAGGTTCATCATGAGGCAGACAGAAGAAAAAGCAAAAGCAAAAGAAGAACTGCATAAATGAAGATGCTGCGTGGGTGTGTGTGTGTGTGTCTGTGTGTGTGTGTGTGTGTGTGTCTGTGTGTGTGTGTGTGTGTGCGTGACAAGGTAACTGATACCCTCTGTTTCTGTGTAACAAACTGGAGGCGTGTGTGTGTGTGTATGTGGCCTCATTGTAAAGAAATGTATTGCTGATGAGAAAGAGAGATGTGTGTGTGTGTGTGTGTGTGTGTATGTGTGCGTGTGTATATGTGTGGGTGGCCTCATTGTTAAGTAGTGTGCTGCTGATGACGAAGAGAGTAGAAGAAGACAGTTCTTAGGATTACTTGTGTGCAAACTATTCGTGTGAACGTGTGTGTGCGCGTGTGTGTTCATGTGTGTGTTAGCTGAGCATGAACTGGGCATGAGAACTGAAACCCCACATGTTGTGAAAGAGCTGAGAACTACAGTGGGGGTGGAAAAAAGCCCTGCAAGGGGGTGGTGGGTTTGGGTCATTCTGTCCCATCTGTATCCCTCTAAACACTATAAACATTATCACACACACACACACACACACACACACACACACATACACAGACACAGACACTCACACAGTTGCACACACACACACACACACTGCACTCATTTGAAAATGATTCTAGTCAGTCTGAATGGTCAAACTTATTTTTTAAAACAGTCGCTCTGATGATAATCCTGGTTTTAAGGCAAAGACCAAGTTTAAACAAAGTGGTGGTTTTCAGTGAGGAAATGTCTAATTAGCGCGACTGAGAAGCCTCCAGTTTCAGATCTTGTAAAAAAGCTGTAACGTTATACTGGTAACTGCTCGGACTGCTTTTCAACTCGCATAACTGCTGGTTATGCAATTCCCAATTCCCAATAATGCAATTCCAAATCATCAATCACTGACCATAATTTCCACCTGTAACTAATCACTGATAACCACTCATCCCAACAACTAAACACCGATCACCAGTCTCAAAGACCAATCATTAACCTCCACTCTTCCAATGACAATTCACTGACCACCATTTTTCCCACTGACCAATGCTTAATTACCATTCGTCTCCATAATCAATCTCTGATCACCACTCTTCCCAATGGCCAATCATGGATCATCAGTCTTCTCAATGATCAATTACTCGTCACCCGTCTTCCCAAATGACCAATCACTGGCCACCACTTAATCTGACCAGCTGGACCAACTAGCCTGTTTTACTGTCATTTATAACACCATTAAACATAACTATTAAACATAACTAAAAAGGGAAACAAGTATAATGTTTTGTTATTTACTACATATTATTTCTAAAAAAATAGAAATTATAACAAAATGTTTTTGGGACAATGTGAGTTTAATACTGTTTATTAAACTAATATTGTTTAATTATGACATTTTGTGTAAACATGGTCATTGATTATTTTCCTATAATAGCACTCCCTGTTGTGTTATTGCAATTATGTAACTGCAATGTAAATATGATAATGCAAAGGGTTCCTTTACTTTCTGTTTCCAGCCACCAGACACCCCCCCCCCCCCCCGCACACTTTCATCTCTGGCCTTGGTCCAGGAAACTAATGCTTACACCCCTTCGGAAAAAAGAGAGAGTGGGTGTAGTTTTCATTTACAGCAATAAATTACAGTAAAGAGAGAGAGAGAGAGAGAGAGAGAGAGAATAAAAGAAAGAGTTACTGCAATAAACGACCTGTGTGTTATAAATAGTAAGGTAGAGAATAGGAAAAGAGAGACTAGACTTAAGGCTGAATTTTGTGCTAGGTCCGGAAGTGCACTCCTACACACACACACACACACACACATACACACACACACACACACACACACACACACACACACATACACACACACACACA
>JAOVVF010000032.1:4400013-4416120 GCA_028565595.1 Duopalatinus emarginatus | reverse complement strand
CTGCAAGCCATGACAAACTTTATATATGGCTCCTGAAGTTGGGCCAGTTTTGGCCCACAATATTGCCACTGCGATAAGGGGCCCATAAATGCCTTAACTGGGCTATATTTGACCCACAATCATCCGCTATCTATTATTAGTATTATTAGCATGCTATCTACACGCAGCTCTTCATAAAGGAGAACGCTTACTCATTAAAGGTGAGAGTGATACTGATGTATGCAATAATGTTTTTATTACTTATTTGCTTTAATACTTAAATAATACCATAATACTTATTTTAATAAGTACTTACAAAATACAGAAGCTTGCAAAAAACTTAATTGTTATTTTAAAACATACGTTATTTGTGTATATATTTAATTTTACATGAGAGAATAGAGAAGACAAATTGTATCAGATGTGAAACATTTCAGTGTAAAATTTTTCACTGTGCCAGAAAAAAAAATGGTACAGACGAGGCTATGCTTAGACTGGTGGTGGCTTCAAATTGGTATAGGGTTTGTTTAGCTGGCATTCAATGGACCCTACATACATCCCTGACAGATGCTAAGTGTGCCAAATTATTGTATTTATTGCATACAGAATATTTCCACAAGCTCAAGGAGTAAGTGTCCTGTACAAATATGAGACTGGTGTACCATATTTGTCTGGCACTTTGGGGTTTTGAGGATTGGAAACATGCACCACTAACGGCATGATGCTACTTTTTCTACATAATCCTTTCTTTAAAAAAATACAAAAAAAAACAAGAAAAAAAAAACAAGCAGTAACAATCATTTCAACACTTCAGCAAAATAGCTGGCCTGTTCTTTTCCAAGGACTCCTGAATTTTAAACATCCCAGCAGTCATGCTTTAAAATTGCTATAATTAAATAATAATAAAAAAAAAAACCATTGAAAATACTCAATAAACCAATATAATTGGCACACAATTATTGAAATATTGCCACTCTACTTGGCTGCATATTGCGGTTTCCCACCCGATTATAAAGTGTCCTACATTTTCCAGTCCCTACCAACCAGATAATTGTGGCTTAATCGGATTTACGCATTAAAACTGATGGGATGCGCCTTTTTGCTTTTCATAATTAAGCCAACTTTGTTGGGATGGTTTGCATCTCAGTAGAAGCTGCAAAGGATATTTTAGAGTCTGATCTTAAACAGAGAGTATAACAAGAACATTGTTTTTATATTATGACTCAATGTGCAAAGTATCAATATATAGTCTACTCATATGTTAATACAAGTATTTATCTGAGGAAGAAAAGCAGAAAAGTTCATGTTATTTCAATATATTATACAAAAAAAGTATCTGCTATTAATATACACTGACCTGCTAAATGTCATGGGACAGGAACTAGGATCACATACCATCCCCACTAGCCCAACAAAATGTAGCAACTCCACATTGCATTGAATCCACAAGCAGACAGAAGACATCTGGGGGGATGTCGATCCATGCCGCCTGGATATCCACCCACAGCTTAGCGGTATTTGTAGGTGCAGGACCATGGGTGCGAAATGGGCCTCTCCACCACATTCCATAAATGCTTAATTAGCCAAATATCAGGTGAATGTGTAGTTCAAACTTTTGATCCAAATCCTTATTGGACTACGCCAGTCCTCTAGAGTCCAGTTAGCAACCACACAAGCCTAGGTAAGTTGCTACGTCCAGTGTTTCGGTGTTAACAGAGACACTCTGGTGGGTCTTCACATTGTCACAATGCCTTAATGGGTAGGACAAGGTAGCTCCCCAATCAGACACTAGAGTCTGACAAGCTTAGGGGCACTAGGGCTGTGTCTAAAATGGCATACTCCCATACTACTTAGTATGGGACAGATCTAGTATGCAACACGATGTAGTGCAATGTAGTAAGTATCAGGTAGTATGGCAAAGGTTTTCGGATGTCCTAACAGGTCGGGAGAGATTTGCACACTATCTGTGCCTGACATATCCCATAACATAACCCTGACATATTTACTGACAGCCCATTTTATCTGTTAACGAGACGGAGCGAGTTTATGTGTGTAGGCTGAGCTGAGGTAACATTTTTGATTACAGTTGAAATTTAAAGTTAATTGAAATGTGTGTGTTAATTAAAATTGGTGTGACATCTTGGGTCAAAGGTCGTTGGTAAGATGGCGGATCAAGTGCGTCCGAGGTGGTGTGCATACTATACGCTTGCATACTAGAAGTGTATACTAGTCCAGCGGTTAACCAGTATGTACTCGCTGCAAGCTAGTAGGTATTCAAGTATGCCATTTCAGACGCAGCCTAGCTTCCCAGGGCTTTTAATAAAGTTCACCTGCTCATAGTTTGTGTATGCAGGAGGGAGAAGCATTGTTTTATGGGCTGCTCAAATCCAGGCGTGTAGACCTGTCTTTATAATAGGGTTCGTGTGTCTCTGTGTGTGTCTGTGTACATATGCGTGTGCGTGTGCGTGTGTGTGTTTAGAATCCGCTGTCCTTATGATGATCCTGAAATGCTGAAATGTTGTTCCATGCTTCATATACGTGCCTGAGATTTAACGCCACATATCTTGTAGGTATGTAGACTACATTAGCATTACAGCTAAAGGCTAATGAATGCTGTAAGGAGATTCTAACCTCTTGGCAGGAGCCTATGGTACTATAGCTTTAACCACTGTTTTACTTACTGTTTGATTTTTGTTGGACTCCACTGTGTTGGTTCTTCAGTTTTATTGTATTGTTTTGGTTCAGACATTTAGTGTCCCTTCGGTTTGGCTGAACCAAGGCCTGTTACTATCATATTGATGGCTTTTAACTGCTATTTTTTATTATTTATTAAATAGTTGATCTTGTAGTATGGATCAGGTGGGACATGTATGATTTGTTAGGGTAGGAAGGTTTTTACAACAAATTTAGATAAAGAGTTTTTTATTCTGTATTAATAAAACAAAGCGGAGGTTCCTTTGTGATTGGTTTGTCTGGAAGGAGTATTAACTGGGTTAAAGAGTGGGTTATTGTTATTTTATTAGAATTTGTTTTATTTGTTTTGCTGTGAGGATTCATTGTATTCTTTGTGTGATTTCATACTCGGCAGTACACAACTCCGGTTGACTTGGGAACCTGTAAGGTTAAGTGTAAGTATAAATAAGTGTGTAATCTCTAGATGAAGGGGGAATGATCGTAGTCCATTCTTATTGATGTGTTAAATAAATATACACCCTGTCATTTGAAGTTCATTGGATTGAACAAACCTGTGGGAAAACCTTATAAACAATAACCTATAATCCTTTCTTCAAAAGGTTGCCCTCATCCCTTAATTGAGGGTGGTGTAGTCGAGACTGAGACCTGTAGGTGTTTTTTGGAGGGGTGGCCCCTTTCTTTCTTTCTTTCTTTCTCTTTATTTTTATTTTTTTATTTTTAAAGTGCACTGTGAAAACATGTACCTTTAGTTTGCAAATGAAAGTGGATTCAGTTTCAGTGAGAAACAAAAAACCGGCACTTGTATTTGTTATGCTTTAATGTCAAGCAAAGGTCAAGATGATGTCTTCGACACACAGTGTTGCTCATATGAGATCTCAGAAGACCAGAATGTACAAAGATCGGACTCAAACAAATCTGTACATTGTACACTCTGACTCCACAAGAAAATCCAGCCACTAAACCATCATCTTCTGCAACTGGGAGCATCAGATATCATGTATTCACATGTGACCAGATGTAAGTGTAGATCCAGTGGATATAATAAGTCTACATGCCTGTTACATTTTCAGGTTTTTGTAATGTAAAATTAAAACTGAGATGAATCATGTCAGACCTTTTCCACTCTTTATGATTTACTGCAACAACTAACAAAGTGCAATTAAATTGTCAATGGCAAGTATTCAGTGGGCTAAAACTGGCCAAACATTAGCAAACACATTATTACATGCAGACTGTGGGCCATAAGCTGTCCAACCATGTACAATGATTTACATTTATGGCCAAAACTGGCCCAACTGTTGCTCCCCATATATTTTCTCAATTTCAGTAGCATCACACAAATGTATCGCCATCCTTCCACAGGCTTATGCGGATGAAGTGTGGGTTCGAATGACTTATTTGCTATCTTTCCCCCATGTTTCCTCCCACTAAGACATGTAGCCAGGTAAACTAGAGATACCAAACTGCCCCTAGGTGTGAGTGTGTATGTCTGTCTGTCTGCCCTGTGATTGGTTGGTGACCAGTCTAGGGTGTTTTTCCATTTTCCATGTGATGATGCTGAGAAACAGACTCCAGCACCGCTCGTGACCTAGTAGTAGGCCAAGCAGCTTAGTTATTGAATGAATGAATGAATGAATGAAGAAGTTTTGACAGGGGTGTATTAACTCTGTATATCCTCTGTATTTGAAACTTGGAAGAATATCAGGGAGCAGTGAGGATTTTTTTTAGTTCATGAAACCCAGAGTTATTTGTCTTGTTCTGCTTTGTTTTCTGATTATCTTTTTTTTCTTAACATGGTTCAGGTGTTCTGGTTGAATCCAAGTTGAAGCCAGACATATGTTAATTAACTGATTGATTATTTAAGGATTTTCCTGCCTCACCCTTGTAATAATGTGAAACGTGGATCCTTTATATGTGTACATGCCATTAGAGACCAGCATGGGTTGAGACCATCCTCCTCTATTCATTGTGAGAAAGGGACGAATGGGATCGTTGTGAAGCGGCACTGACACTGTCGTATTTTCATCGGTGCAGCTCCAGACATATAGACGTTACTGATTTCCGTTACAGCGGCATGTTGGTTTAATTAAAATGTTTCACCTGTCTAGGCTGCATCGATGTGTTTCGCATTGTGTCAACACTTGAAAGTGCAGACACAGCAACAATTTAAACGCTGATTAAATCCAGTTGAGGAAATCCCTGGACATATTGTTTTTGTTGGGAGCTGTAGTTGAGAAATATCAGGGTGAAATATCTTTTTTAAGGCTTGCCAATCCTAACTCCTGCCTCAGCAGGTTGCAGTGCTGGCAGTGTTTATCAGCTCTCAGGAGGGACCGAGTGAGACGTCAGTTCAGACCAATTCAAGAGCTTCCCTGGGGAGAGGTCAGGTCTGAGCTAATTCATATGAAGTGTCTCTCAGCCTCTGGTATAAAAGAATGTCAGAGAGAGAGAGATAGCCAGATAAGATAGATAGAGATACAGACAGAGATAGTGAAGTTAGACAGATAGAGAGTGAGACCGAAATAGATAAAAATACGGCGAGAAAGAAATGGAGAGAGTGAGAAAAGATAGATTGAGAGATTGGCACAGATTTCTACACGTCGTGATCCTCACTTTTCTCACTGCTTTAATGACAGTCTCACTAATCAGTGTGGTTGCCTTCAGCTCTGTGATTAAACATCATTGGGGGTGACGTGTGTGTGTGTGTGTGTGTGTGTGTGTGTGTGTGTGTGTGTGTGTGAGAACGAACAAACGTGTTACGAGCGACTAGACAGCATGTGCTGACTCTCTAAATCTGCTTCTATTTGGGGTAGATTTTGTTGTTTCAGGAACAACAAATCAATGACCTTGAAAAGAGCTCGGGCGAGTCAATATTACTTTAAGTCTATCGCTGGACTCCACACTCCATCCCTATTTATCTCGAGGTAAACAAATGGAACATCCAGCCTTGGCATGCGCTCCTCTTTTTTTTTTTTTTTACTCCAATAAAGTTGAAAGTCTTGTAAAGAAAATTTATCTCTCTTGCCGAGCATCATCTCCAATGTGCTCAAACTGTGCTCAAAGAGCACAAAGTCTCTCACTGGTGTTTCTTAATCAAGGTCTGGACTGGGTAATAATTCCCTAATAAAGCAACTAAACTGTCCAAATAGCAAGAGCTGTTATTATTTAAAGCTTAGTGATTTATGATCAATTAATTTCCAGTACTTTATGGAATTGCTGACATTATGGAATTGAACCTATGCCCATAGTTATGGCAATGGCAGGTGTATAGTGAGCCAATGCTGGCCAACATTTAATGTCATGGCATCCAGACTTTGTCTCTGGGAATTTTGCCCATTCATCCAGAAGAGTATTTGTGAGGTCAGACATTGATGTTGGATTAGATGGCCTAACTCGTAGTCTCTATTCAAGTTGGGTAAGGTTGAGGGCAGGGCTCTTTGCAGGCCAGTCAAATTCTTCCACACTAAACCCATCCAAGCATGCTTTTTTTTTTTCTTATAGACCTTGCTTTGTGCACCGAGGTACAGTCATACCTGTACCTTATTGTGGCCTTATTCAAACTGTTCCCACAAAGTTAAGCATTATCCATCCTCTATCAAACTTTACAGCTTGCACAATTCAGGTAGGCAGGTAACATTCTCCTGGATTTCACCGAACACAGACATGTCCATCAGACTGCCAGATAGAGAAGCGTGATTCATCAATCCACAGAACAACACGCTTCCACTGCTCCAGAGTCCAATATTTTCACTCCACTCTATCTGACACTTGCATTGTGCTTGGTGATGTAATGCTTTCATGCAGATCCTCGGCCATGGAAATCTATACCATGAATCTCCTGGTGCACAGTTTATGTGCTTATGCTAATGCCAGATGATGTTTGGAGCTCTACTGACTCAGTTGTTGTTAATGATTAAGGAGTTATTGATGACTCAGGAGTTCTTGATGTACCTCACCAATTACTGATGCACCTCAGCACTCGGTGACCTTGCTGTGTAATTTTACCTAGTCTGTTGCTCCTAATCATGTCCACAAAGGTTTGTAAAGGCAAACTAAAGGGCTGGGCCAAAGAGACCAAAGGAAACACTACAATTCAATGATTAAGAGGTGAATCCCAATACTTACATTACTTACAATTAGCTCACATCAACCTGCATGCATGGTAGCAGTCACTGAAATGTTACTGACACTGGTGATATATTCTGTGAGCTTTATCTTCAGACCAAGACCAAGACTATGCATATAGACCTGAGGCAGGCAAGGGCCGAGATTAGGGAACGAGTCGTGTGACTAGAAGGTTGCTGGTTCGATCCCTTGTACCAACACGACACGAGTGAAGTGGCCTCCCTGGGCACCATGCATATAGGGTCATTTAACCCACACACACACACCAGTAAACACAGGGTGCAACCCCAAACCACAGTGCCCAGGGAGCAGTTGTACCACAGTCGTGTCTTGCCCTGAGCAGAATTCGAACCTGTTACCTTCCATTCACAATACCGGTACCCTAACCACTAGGCCACGGCTGCCCCTATGTGTGTCAATCACTTTTAGTTACAGCTGGGAAGTTATTTTGGGTGATCTCGATCTCCCAGCACTCAAGACTAGAACTTAAGTATGTAGATATTGGCAGTACTTACTGGCAGTAAATACTGTGCTGGGTTTACATCTGGACTTGCATTTACTGATAATTACCGATTTACAACGTGCGCTACTTGAACAAACCTTTTAATAGGTTTCTGATAGTCCACATGGTAATTTGGAAACGCCTGGTGTGCAAACGCTTACTGCTGCATTTATGAATCCACTCCCCGAAATCGCATTTAGCTTTAAGTGTTACCGAGCCGGGCCATTATAATTCCAAACATGTTAAATCAAATTTAATAAACGTATGTAGCAGAGAGGAACATTCGGAGAGCCTGTAGTAAGTGCAACCGCCAATTTATTTATGTCTGCAGTGAATTAAACAGCATACCGCAGGCGATGTGATGTTCTTTGATGAAACACAAAGAGCTGAGTCTAATGCAATATCCACAATCCTTGAGCGAGAGAATGCTGCGCATAATTATTCATCTGCGCGACTGTCAAAATGAGGTCAGTCTTTTTCATCTCCTTGCCTGCCAATGGAAATGAATGTTGATAAAGTAAATACATCATGTATTCACTCAGCAGACTGTTTTGATATGAATATACATATTTCATGTTCCAATTAGCTTAATGGAAGACTGACTTTTCGAAAACACTCCAGAACTCGGATGAATTGATTCGCTTATGTATTTCTATTGTTCCGGGCCTCATACTTTTATTGTCTTCTGGAAGTTGGTGGGCGTAAATCAGCAGGCTGAGACGGAGGCTGGATGCCGGCCTTGAGATCTGTATGTGGAGAGAACAGTGTAAGCTTTTACTGTGTATTATGTCTGATGTGATTTATTTCGGCGTGCAGTGCTAGCATTCATATTCGGTATTTGAGTTATGGTATTCTCTGTCAGCAATGATTTTTTTTTTATTTATGTAAAATTATTATTTTTTCTAAATGGTGTGCATTGTCAGGAATGAAACCGACTATGTCAAGTCCAGGAAGGTAGTCCTGAGAAAAGTCCTTATCTAAGCTATGTGCTTCTTTTTTGGAAACGCATCCCCTGGTCTTTTTCCAATCATCAACCATCTGTGCCAGCTTTAGCCTCAGACTTCTGTTCTTGGCTGACAGGATGTAGTCTTCGCTTTCTGTAGCCCATCTGCCTTAAAGTTTGGTGCGTAACGCATTGAGATGCTTTTCTGCTGACTGTGCTTATAAAGAGGGGCTATTTAAGTAACTGTAGCCTCGCTGTCAGTTCGAGTCGGTCTGGCCGTTCTTCTCTGACCTCTCATCAACAAGGCATTTCCACCCACATGCCTGCTGCTCACTGGGTGTTTTTCGAGTCATTCTGTGCAAACTGTGTGTGTGTGTGTGGAAATACAAAAAGATCAAGAGTTTCTAAAATACTTATCAGCCTACATCACAGTCGAAATGACAAGGATTCGATTTGTTTTCTCATTTTTGAAGTTTGAACTGAAGGTTAATGTGCTTGAACCGCACGACTGACACATGATTGGATGAATGAGCAGGGGTGCAGGTGTCTACTGGCTGGTAAGTGTGTACACTATAGGGCTAGAAACAGCACTGGCATTCCACGGGACTCCTGCTACATCTACAGACGTCTCTGACAGTTGAACACTGTGTGCCTCCTTTCTCATGAGTTACACCAGTTCATGTCCTGCATTCATTCTGACAGGTTTGGCCTCTTCTAACAGGGACAATGCACCACCACATACGTCTAGAGACACCAAATTATGGTAGACGGGGCACTTATCTGAGTTTGGGGTTTTGCCATTCACACTTAAGATTTCAATGCTATCAAACAGATCTGGCCTCCACAGAGTTGTGGACCGTTCTACAGGAAATATGGTGTTCATTGCCTACAGTATATTTCCACAAGCTTGTCAAGTCCATGCCCCATGAGGGGATGTTCATATATTAGACTTGCACATCAGGATTTTTTGTATCTGCGTGTACATTGGCTAAGACATAAAGTCTTAGCTAGTCTGCCGGAGTTTCTGCTTGCTCTCTGCACTCCTTATATGTAAAGTGACCATACTTAACTCTCAGTTTTCTCTTCTCATCTTCCATTCTGATGAGCTACACCTGCTACAGATGAGGCACCAGGAGATACCAGCAACCCTGAGTCCTGATTCCTCCTCCTCCCCAAACCCTGCGTAATACACTGTGACCCCCACCTTATCTTCTTGCTGTCTCATCTGACTCACCATGGACATGGACAGTCTACAATACACCATAATAGACAGATGTAGAAACCATGAATTAGATTACAGACTTTAACTCTCTGGCTACCTGCACTTTTATTTATAATCACACATCTGTGTCACCCAAATGAGGATGGGTTCCCTTATAAGTCTGGTTCCTCTCAAAGTTTCTTCCTTTTGTCATCTCAGGGAGTTTTTCCTTACCGCTGTCACCACTGGCTTCTCATCAGGGATAAAATTTCTAAAAAATTCTATAAATGTATATTTTACCCTTTTTTATTATTTGCTGTAAAGCTGCTTTGGGACAATGTCTATTGTTAAAAGCGCTATATAAATAAAATGTAATTGAATTGAATTGAATTAAACATAAAATTGAAAGTGAACCACTAATTGTCCACTGTGCTTGCACACAAAGAATTTGACCTTCATGTTAATTCCATTTATGCTGTGAAACACACACTAGTAAGAAGTGAGCAGACATTCCTAGAGTGATGGGCAACCCTATGCATGATGCTACCTAGCTTGAGGGAGCTTCAGTCATGTCTTTTGGTCACAAGGCTAGTTCTTTAAGCACGAGCCCACGGCTGCCCCATGTATATATAAAGAATTTGAAGCATGCATAGATCATAAAGATATAGTCAGACACACAAAGTTACTGTTAGCACTCATTTATTTTCCTCATAATGGCATATACTGAGTGGTATAAATTGCTGGAGACTGTTTTGATAAATGTTAAACAAACCTCTGAATACAGAAAACTTTATTACGAAAAGCTGAACAGAAAGCTATAAGTCTTATAAGTTCTTACATAACTACAGTTTTAATCCCTTTACAGAAGATGAATCAACACTCAACAATCAAATTCAAGATTTCGAAGATGCTTTGGGGAAAATGTGCAATCTTCTGTTCTGAAATGCCACAAAAAAACAAACGTTTGTGTGTGTATGTGTGAGCGTGCATGTATGTGTGCTGTACAGCGTGAAATGAGAGGGTGGCATTGCAAAAAAGATGACAGTTCTGGGGTAGCGATGCATTACCACTTTGCCCTAGGCATAATTAAGCTCTGCACGAAAATACACAGCCACCTACCCACCTTCTGCTCCAACTCTGGTCTCTCACACACACACATCCGCACACACATACATAGGATTAATGGTGTTCTCCCCGCAGTTATTTATTAGTGTACTCTGATTACATGTAATGTGTGGATGAAAGAAGTAGGACACAAGTACAGGCGCTCTGTGTGTGTTTTGTTTTGGTGAATGCAATATTAATAATCAAAGTCTATACTATGGGTCCAAGCTTTCCCCAGGCATCAAACATAGATAAAACCATGGAAACACAAAGGAAAACCCAGGAAACATTGCACAAAGGAATTAAGGCTCAGACATGAATGCATGATAAGTCTTGGCAATGGCACTCGGACGCAGCAGGGTTTATATAAACAATGATGGACAAACTAACACAGAAGTAAAGAATAAGAAAATTTCATGCAGACGTAGGCTTAGGAACCAGTCTCGTGACCAGAAGGTCCCTGGTTTGATTCCCCCATACTGACAAAACATGACTGAAGTGCCCTTGAGCAAGGCACCTAACCCCTAACTGCTCCCCAGGAGTCGTAGATAGGGTTGCCCAATGCTCCAGATATACGTATTCACTGCCTCGTAGTGTGTGTGTGTTCACTAGTTTTACATGTGGAGTGTACAAGTGTACCAGTACAAGCACAGTGATCAATGAGTGGTTCACTTTTTCATTTTCCTTTCAAAAAAGCAATCACAGGGCAGGGGCAAAGATGGGAGGAGAATCAAAATGGTCACAATGGTGAACGGTAAAACAAACAACAAACACACCAAGAACAAAAAATCAACAGCACACACAAGACACACTGATTTCATGTGTTCAAAACTCAATTATTATTGTTATTTTATTATTTAGTTGGGGTTACCATGGTGACTTTAACAAGAAAGTCAAATCTGACTGTCCATGTTCCTCTCAGTCCCCAGAAGTGATCTAAAAAATGAGTGTATCAATATTATTTTCTTAGTATTTGTGTCTTTCTCACTACATGCAGCCTGATAATCTGTTAATAATCTGACTAATAGCTCAATCAGAATAGTCAAAGTAAACTATTTGTCTACTGTGCTTGCTCACAGAGGAATATGACTTCCGTATTTAACCCATCGGTGCAGTAAAACACACCAGTGAACACTAGGGGGCAGTGAAAACACTTGCCCGGAGCGGGGGGCAGCCCCAAAGCATGGGGCCCGAGAAGCAGTTGAGGGCATTAGGTGCCTTGCTCAAGGGCACCTCAGTCGTGTCTTGTCCTATTCCGGGATCGAACCTGGGACCTTCCGGTTACAAGACCGGTTCCATAAACACTAGACCAAGTCCATGTATACACCTCTTTCCGAATACTGATACACCTTTTCTTTCTTACTAAACGAGATGGTGATCCTTAAATAATCCGTTAAATAGAAGATTAATAGCCTGGTAAACACCTGTGTCTGATTACATTCCCAAACGGATCCTTTATCTATATTCTTGTGTACGCGTCATAAGGGAAGCCCACAATCTTCAACATGGCAGCTGCGAAAAACTGCGAAAAACCCAAGGAGCCAGTAGAAGACTTAAACAGTCTGCAGGACGGACGGTCGTGAAGCTCCCAACAACGAGCTGTTCAGAAAGGTATCTGAGCATATGCAAATGACTCAGGTTACATTTTGCATCTCCTTTCTGATTGAACTCGTGTGAAACTCGTTGTCAAGGTAACATGTACAGCAAACGTTGCTCTACGCATGCGCGTTATATTAGAGCGGATTAATTGAAGTGTGCGTGTTAGAGTGTACATATAAACACTGAATCTGTAATCGGTTGGACTGTTTTTCAAAGTGTCTTCATCTGTTGCTTGTTTCCTGGTTGATTAGTTTGTATACATTAACCGTATGTTCCGCTGTGTTCTACTTAACACTACGGTCTGTGGTGTTCATTTATAATCTACACCAAGCACATTAAAGCACACACATATTCCACTTGTGTAGGGTGAATAAATGCTTATTATACACTAATCTGAGATCTTTTTTTTTTTACTTACTTGTGATAATGATGGCATCTGTGAACACTAATGTCTTCATAATTGGAGTAAATTGCTTACTTGCAGAATTGTGTTCCTGTTTAATAGCTTCAAGGTACATAGGTTAGGGAACCGTTCTTGTGACCAGAAAGTTACTGGTTCAGCCCATAGTACTGACAAGACATGACTGAAATGCCATTAAACAAAGTATCTGACCCCATAAATGCTCCCCGGGCATAGTGGATGGGGGCTGCCTATCCCTCTCTTCGGGCAAATGTGTTCACTGCCACCTAGTGTGTGTGTTTACTAGTGTACATATTTTTCTACTGCATGAACGAGTTGATCGTGGAGGTCAAATTCCTCTGTGTGGAAGCATGGTAGATCAATTATATGCTCCATATGTATTAGCAGCCCCTAGCTAGCTAGCTTGATGTTGGGCTGGTTAGATTATTTTGTGTGTATGCAATGCTTAAGGTATGCTTAATGTAGCAGTTTTGCTTCCTTGTCACTTTCTCTTCCTTTTCTGACTTCTAGATAGGCATATCTCAAGTCTTCATTATTATTGGTTGTCTCACAACTCCACCGAAGTCTTCCCACTGTATATGATGAAGGTCTGTATGCATTTTAAGATATTAATCGTGGGAAAAAGATCAAAATGTTCCTCTTTTTTGATATACTGTACGCTTTTTTCTTCCTCTTTTTTTTGCATCCTCTGAGGCCTTGTGTTTTTATCCCTCTCCTTTCCTTTTGGTACATCTTTTATAATTCTTCCAGATGTCATCGATGTCTGCATGTGTATGTCCTCCAGATGTCATCAATCTCTTTGTTCTTGACTGTATTTCTGTTCCTTGGATATAAATCTATATTTGTCCTCTTGTCTTATTAACTGAACAGATGATGATGAACATATGTATAAATCTATGAATATATATATATGTATATGTAGTTCTGCCAATCCACATCACTCTTTCTCTCTTACTGTACATTGAGGGAACAGTGAAGTGACTGACCTGGGGGGCCAGCCCCTATCCATGTTGGCTGGGGGGTATTTGCGGGGTTAGGTGCTTTGATCAAGGGATCAAACAGGCAACCTTCCAGTCACAAGACCGGTTCCGTAACCTGGAGCTAAGGCTGCCTTAGTTCTACAGTACTCAAATAGCATCTTACACAATATGAGGGCAGAGTGCTGCACACAAATGCCTCATCCATGACTACTGTTTTCTGAGTCACTGCATTTATTTTTGGGGTTTTTATTTCAAAGCATTCGCTGGCTGTGAGCTGTAAATGTCTCTGAGGTGTCCCGCATGATGCCTGCATCCGTTTGACCTTTTCCACTTGGCATGGTTTCTAATCACTTAGGGATTTATCTGATGAGCTTCCATCTTTCTCCCCGTCTCTCCGTCTCTCTCTCTCTCTCTCTCTTTTTGTTCCCCATCCCAGCTAATCTTCTCCAATGTGCAGGTGTACAGCTTTACTTTCAATGTGTTTAAAGGACAAAGAAACAGTCTCTAAGAAAGAGTCTATATGTGGACCTTTCAAATCTGGTGTTCTGAATTATGAAAGCTGTTATCACAATTCATTATACATGACAAAGAAACAAGCAAATTGTATACATCATATTTACAACATACACAATTTATTCAGTTACTAATGATTTATTTATCATACTGTTATCTATTTGCATATCCAGTGAATGCCATGGAATATCCACAAAACAACTTTGTTTCTGTTGTCATATACTGTACAGCATCCAGCAGCATGTGATGACTGCCTGGTTCCTTACATACTGAACAAAGAAAACAAATGCACCACATGTTTTTGCTCCCATTTTCCATGAGCTGAATTCAAAGATCTAAGACTTCTTCTATGTCATCAAGAGGCCTTGTTCTCTTAAATATTGTTCACAAATTTGTCTAACTCTGTGTTAGTGAGCACTTCTCCATTGCCCAGACAATCCATCCACCTCACAGGTGTGCCTCAGACTGGCCACAATAAAAGGACACTCTAAAATCTTCAGTTTTATCCCACAGCACAATGCCACAGATGTCGCAAGTTTTGAGGGAGTGTGCAATTTGCATGCTGACTGCAGGAATGTCCAGCAGAGGGCCTCGTTGGGAATGTCAACATTGTGAATCCAGTGGCTCATGGTGATGGCAGATCTCATCACGGTATCAAAATGCCATCAGTAAAATGCACATGTGTTCATTATCCATTATGCCTGCCATACCATAAAACCGCCACCACCATGGGCTAATCGATTCACAATGCTGACAGTCACAACGAGGCCCTCAGGTGGACGTTCCTGTAGTCGGCATGTCGACTGCACACTCCCAAAAAACTTTTGACATCTGTGGCATTGTGCTGTGTGATAAAACTGAACATTTCAGCCTGAGGCACACCTGTGCAATAATCAGCACAGGGGAAGTGCTCACTAACACAGATTTAGACAAATTTGTGAACAATATTTGAGTGGCCATTTGTGTAAATAGAAAAAGTTTTAGACATTTTAATTAAGCTCATGAAAAATGGAAGCAAAAACAAAAGTGTTGCGTTTATATTTTTGTTCAGTCTAGAAAGCTGTATTTGAATTACAGCTACATTATAATGCTTAGAATATGCCTGTATAGTTACTGTAATAGATATCATAAAAGCATTTAAAATGTAATAATATAATGCAAGCACAATATAATATACAGTATATGTAATATAAGAACGCTGTACTATCTGTATCTATTCAATGTTTGTAGTGGTTTAAAAGCACAGCTCCTGACAGGCATCTCAATATAGTACCTGGACAACCTGATGGAGGATGCTCAGGGCAGTGGTGGCACAGCAGTTACGGCTCCAGGTTACTAATCAGAAGGCTGCGGATTTAAGCCTGAGCACAACCAAGCTGCGACTGTTGGGCCCTTGAGCAAGGCCCTTAACCCTCTCTGCTCCAGGACTGTTTTATTCTTGCTGACCTGGTTCTATGTCCCTCTAAGTCTTCTCCTTCTTCTTCTTCAAGTTCTTCCTGAGCACCTAGGTGTTGGTTCTGGGGTTGTTTTATCTTATTCCTGACCTCTGCACTAAAACCAGTTTGTGGTCTAGGTTTACTATTGTACTTACTTTACTTAATGATGCACTATTGAGCTCATCACCCCATAGACAGCCATTTGCAATCATGCTCTGTGGCATTGGCAAACCATTCCATACTAGTCAGAAAGCTCCTGATGCTGCCTATGTAAAACATCCTGAGCATCAGTGGGGGAAAACCTGAACATGGCCAGGCAGCACAGGAAGCAGAGTTGCTGCTGTGCTTTTACTGTCAGATTGTCTGCATTTGTCCAGGAGAGGTACTCGGTGGACAGGACACCAAGGTATATGGAGGTCCTCACTTTCTCCACTGGACTCCACTGATGGTGCTGGGGCTATAGTCCTGTGGTTACAGTAGTTGCAGAAATCTACAGGATCTCTGGAGCTTTCTGTAGTTAAATTCATCATGACGGTGATGCAAATTCTACTCATAAGCATTCAGCAGAGACCCAAATGAAATGTACCTTTACAGAAAACAGATCAATATA
>JAOVVF010000032.1:4383093-4394345 GCA_028565595.1 Duopalatinus emarginatus | reverse complement strand
CCCCCCCCCCCCCCCCCACACACACACACACACACACACCCTCCCTTCTCACACACACGTTCACTCAGGTTTGTCGACAGTGAAGTGATGGGATGCTTTATGTCCCAGGGTGCCCTCAAGTATGTGTTACCTTCTGGTCCTCCCTTTTAGTCATGCAGTCATATCTAGCGTTGCCGAAGCTCCTGCCAGTTACTCTACACAGTCTATATTCTATATAACCGTTACGTAACCAGAACATAAACACTAATCTGTGTTCTCCTTCACTTTCTCTCATCACCTCCGACTTGGTCGAGTCACACAGACCACGCTGAGGCACCAGGAAGTGCCAGTGGTCCTGATTTTTTGACTTCCTGACTCCTGCTTGCTTGACATTCCGAATCCACTCTCCTGAACCTCACCTGGAATTCTGTGTGTGTGTGTGATTTTTGTTTTAATTTTCTCCAGGCTGCCCTAAGAGGACGTGTCCCTGCCGAGTCTGAGTCCTCTCCAGGTTTCTTCCTGTGACTTTAAGAAAGTTTTTTTTCCTTGCCACTGTCTTGCACAATAAGGGTTTTGGTCTGTTAGTCTCGGATTCTGTAAGGCTGCTTTGAGACAATCTCCACTGTAAAAAGTGCTGTATGAATAAATTTGACTCGACTTGACTTTACTGAGATAACGCTGTTGAATTCTCAATCCTGTCTGGTCAGAAAGTGTTGATTAAGATGTTCAAGGTTTATGATAACATCCTCATTCTGATACATTATTGCATCTATGGAAACACTGGCAAATTGCTGTTGTATAAGTGGAATAAACTGTGCTCATATCTGTAAAAACACTTCCACTTTGCAGAAAGCATCATCACACCATCCTCTTATTAATTATTATTCTATAACAGCACTGCTCTAAGAGTTGTTTCACTTACATGGAAGAAAGACTGTCATTTCGAAATGTCTGGCAGGGTTATGAAAATCTAGCAGGACTTATGATATAACCTCGAACATAATTGACTTATCCATTTAGAGCTAGAAAAACACATTTCTGTAATTACATTCCAAGTCCAGTCATCATTTACTTCTTTACTTGATAACTAAAAGATGACACTTTGAGAACTGACGCCTGATGAGTAATAAAATGCACCGATGATTAATCACTCGTCCAGCCGCTTCGACCAGACAGTGAAATTAGCCTTTTCTCTCACTGCAGCTACACCTCATGCCTCATCCTGCTTGACCTGGGAAGAAAAAAAAAGTGGTTTGGAAGAAAGAATATGATGCGGGCTTGGAGTTCCCTGTTCGGGTCACTGATGTGAGACTGTACCGACTCAAGTTTATTAACCTGAGGCTCTCACGGATCAAAGAAGCCACAGAATGGTTCTTTGTATGAACAGAACCCATCTCGGCTGTGATGTGGACTCTCTAGAGAGGGGACAATCTTCACTAGGGAATATGATGTGTCATTATTGTTGCAGCAGATGATCAACTCCCACACACACAACTGTGTGTCAACCGACCATCTGGACACCCGGTCACGCCTCCACCAGGCAGCTCCATTTAGTGCCTCTGAGAGTATAGAAGAAAGAGAAGTCCAAACCATCTACTCACAGATACACACAGGCTTGTATTACTGTCTCAGTGGGGTGTTTCCACTAACCTGTCGGATAATAGTGGGTGAATGGGTAAAGCCATAATGGGGTTCTGTTGTGGTGTGCGGAAATCTTGTTTTTTATGCTTTTTCAACAATAGAAAACATGCATTTTGACCATTTAAAATAATTGTTCTGTACTGTAGGTAGTATACCCAGACAGCACACCCACACTTAATACTTTATCCAGCCCACATACCGCGGTGGAATGGCAGTGATGACTTCATCTAGATCAGGGTGCTGGAACTCAAAATGTAAATACCATTTAAACATTTCACATCACGTGCCACATGTGTTTGTCATGGCAAATGTAAAAAGTTTTAGTAGTATATTTGCTATTGCCATAACTGACTCATAAGTGATTTATCATCTGCTTTCCGGATCCACTTTACGTGATTTACACTTTACTTAATATACTACTGTAAAGTATATACTTACACTTGAGTCTTATTGAAATCGATATGCTTGAATAAGCATCCGGTGCATATTTCTAAATATCAGTCGGGCCACAAATTGCACCATGATAATAGAATAATCATTATAATTAACCTCAGAATTTAAACCTTTCCTGTACTTAAAAAAATGTCCAAACAATTGTCTTGTATTTTTATAATCATAGGGACATATGGTGTCTTCTGAGAACTAAAAACATGCTGATATGCGGTCTTCCAGGCGAAAGCAGAGAAAGAAAGGAATGTGAGATGATTTCGTTTTTCCCAGGGTGATGGACCTGGCTGCGACAGATTTTCTTCACTTTTCCTCAAATGAAGTCTGTTTTCTGCAGGAGCGAAAAGACAGCATGCCAAGTTACGGATGGCAATTTTTGCTTTGAGAGAGTGGTGGGAAATAAGTAATAATTTCTAAACTCATTAATATAAACCTCAATCAGTTTTAAATTATTTGCCTACCAATTTGTGCAGGTGCAAATTAAGACAAGCTGAATTTATAATTCGTTTATGTATTTATGTATTTATTTATTCATTTTTAATCCTCTATATGAAAAAAAAAAAACTAACGAAAATAGCATGTTTTTACAAGTTATTGTTTAAAAAAGTGCACCACAAAGTGAAACCACAAAAGCCTGGAAAAGAAACTGTAAGGTTTGACCTTATGTTGACATGTCCACAGGGAAAAGGGGCAAAGAAATGATCTGATTTTTCTCTGTAGTTATTACTCTTTTCTGTTATTATTTGTTTTCTCTTTAAAAATCAGGTCCATCCATCAGTCCTTCACTTCAGACGCCTAAATCAATGTCTCATTGACTTCTCTTGCCACAGATGCAGACATATGTCTGTCCCTAATGCTCAGTCTGTGACAAGCCAGACAGCTATACAAAAAAATAAAATAATAATAATCATAATCATAATAATAATAATACAATTGTAGCCTTGGGAATCTGGACTAGACATTATTGACATTCATTCTGTAATCCTGGCTTTGATTCCGCAGCATTCAGCACCTTAGCCTCTGTACACTGTAAGAGTCATGAGCAAACAAGTCAGCTGAAAATCTTTTTTTTTTCTTCTCTCTTTTTTTTTCTGTACATCTGCCTGAAGCACTGGTTGATTTGGAGGGCATTTATACACAATAGCAGAAGAGCAGAGGTGAAATATAGATGGGAGCGTTGCTGTTTATCGATTGTGAAGGCGTGTTAGCTTAATTGATTTACTCCTCCAGAACAGTGGACTAATCTCCTGGCCTTGAGAGTGCAGCGGAGGCTGGCAAACACAGAAAGCTTGAAATTCTTCACGCAACTTTTATTTTTCTTGAATATATATATATAAATCACTGTTGTCCTAAGGACACTTTGCTAACACTGAGCATCCTGGGAAATCAGAAAGTTACGCATTTGACATTATTTGATTTGAAGAGATATAAACAACTCATTTTTATACTAGTATAATACTAATAACTAGGTCCTATATCAGTAACTAGTACAGCTACATGCATGTGTGCAGAGCTGGCCCGAGGCATACTCGAAATACGCGGCCGCTTAGGGCCCCTACGCCACCAGGGGGCCCCCAAGAGCACCAAGATATTGTGATAAAAAATATATATTTGAAAAATAACATTGAATAATAAAACGAAATGGTATTACCCAGGTAAAATGGATTCTTATATTTATTTATTTTTATAGTTGTCACACCTATATATAGGTTAATCAGTTGCTGCTGTGCAAATATGCACCACTTGGGTGGACGATAAAAGCCCGGGCACTTCAGCGTATTGCACAATATCTCTCTAAAATCAGCTCCTGCTTTAGGCCTTCCACTTTTTTTTTTTTTTTTTTTTTCTGGTGCAGGGAGAAAGATAATTGAGTGATATGCAGAGGTGGTCAGAGGGCGTATGCGGGGGCCTCAAATGAAAATCCGCTTAGGGCCCCATAAAGGCTTGGGCCGGTCCTGCATGTGTCCTGTCCTGTGTGTGTGTGTATGCATATATAGGTAAAAGTGGAAGCAAACATTCAATATAGTGCACAAGGTTTCTGAACATTTTGGACAACAGTCTCTCATCATCTCATCATCTCACAGTGCTTCTAAGCTGTGGTGAAACCAGTGAAATGCTTGATGATGTAACAGACTTGGTCTAGTCAGAATTTAACATTAACTCCCTGGGCTTTCAAAGTTTCAAACATGTAGCTGAGTTCCTTCTCTGTACAGATCCTAACTTCGTTGCTCCCAAACAACATCTCACCGAGGTGTCATTAAAATTACGTAGAAACATTGAAATGTGTTGCTAATGCAACGGAGAGATATTTCATTCGGATGGTGCAAGGTGCTTCACGGAATGATGGTACCTCTAAAGGAGTGGGATATATTAAACAGCAAGCTTAAGCCTGATGTGTTGGAAGCATGAAAAATAGGCAAGTGTAAGAATCTGAGTGACTTTGACAAGCCCCGCATTGTGTGTCTAGGTGTCTTGGTTAGTGCATATGCAAAATGGTGGACTTTATGGGGTGTTCCTGGTATACACTGGTTAATACTAACAGCTCGGTGATATGCCTAAGGGCTGAGAACTAGTCTGGTCCGATACCGCAGACGTCCATATTTCAAGTCAGGATTGTGCAGCCTTTCTAAAAGATTCATCTGCATTGCATTTATTGATTTACTGAATTAGTGCATGTCGGATTTCGCGATGTGTTTTAAATCATTGTCCTGCTGTAAAATCCATTTGCATTTCAGTTTCGGTTTCTTGACTGACTGTATGGCTGGCTTGTATCACTTGTATCAGTTGCTTCCAGAATTTGCTGATAGTTACTGAAGTCCATTCTTCCATTTATCTGTGCTACCGGCTGTCACACAACCCCAAAGCATAATCAGTCTTACCCCCCTGCTTAAAAGTTAGCAACATGTTTTTTTTTTTCTCTCTTCACTCAATGCTGCATTTTCCCCAAGCACACATTGGGTGGCTGAGAATCTCCTTTTTTTTTTACCTCATTAGTCAACAGCACTTGCTTTCAAAATGCTTTCCTCTAGATTTTTTTTTTTTTACATACATCAGACCTTCATCTTTGTGATGAGGTTAGAAATAAGGATTCCTTCTGATGACCCTTCCATGCAGATCATGATGGTTTAGCTGTAACGCAAACCTGTCTGCAGGTCTTTAGTGTTATATAATGATTTTACTTCACCTTTCTGTCCAGCACACAGATGGTTCAATTTGAGAGTTGTCTTAGCCATTACTTGATTTTCATGTCAGACAATGGAAATAATTCTGAATCACTTTGAGATCTTTTTTTTTTTTTTTTGGTTTACACTCACAATGGCTACGTCTGAAATCGTGTACTTCCATACTGAACAGTAGGCAAAAGCAGTATGTGTGAATGACTAGTGTGTCTGAATGTGCAGCATGCATCAAGCAGTACATGAAATATTCCCGGATGATGCACTGCATCGGGGGACATTTTGAAGTATACGACGTGAACACACTGTTCTATCCCATAATGCAATTCGAGCAGTGCAGGTGTTTAAAACTGAAGAGGAGCAATATGAAAATATTTTTATGTTAATAATTTCTTCTGAGGTCAAAAAAAAAATATCTAAGGTTAAAAAAGTACAATTGGGGTAAAAAAGTAATAGGAATAAATTAAAATGTGACTGATTTGTCATTTTGTCAATCATTTCCATTGTAATACTGATTAATCACAGTAAATGTATCACTGTGGTAAATGTACTGCTGCTAAAAAGTTTGTCTTCACTGATCAACTTCTTGATGCCGTCTCTGTGCGGAGTAGGAATTCACGACCGGAGAACTGGTAGCTGCTACAAAAAGGAAAAAAAAAAAGACCTAAAGTGAGGCTTTTAATGAATAGTGGGACACTTACGGCTGTGATGTGATGTCATGCGTCACATGGCATTGCTAAGATGGCGGATCTAATTGTGTTGCATACTACATTCTCGCATACTGGAAGTGTGTACTGCTTTAACGGTAGAACGGTATCACTGCTTTGAAGTCAGTATGTACTGCTTGGGGATGTCATTTCGGATGCAGCAAATGTTTTGCAGGTATTAATTAGCTTAGTTTTCAGCTACATAGAGAAGTCATTGGTTATTAAGTGTTAGCACTGGGATTAAAGAGTCTGAGTATTAATTATTCTCTTCCTGACCTGTCTGATGAGTCCTAATGAGTCAATAAAGTCCCAATGAGTTAATTAAGTTCTGAGACTGGAAGAGTATCCAAACCTTTTGGAAAAAAAAAAAAAAGATTGCTAAAGAGGTTGTGCTTACTTATATTTTCTTAGAAAAATCTGAAATATGTAATATTTTACAGGTAGTGTCCTAAGTGTAAACCTGTACAATACAATATCTAAAGTGTTTTATTCCTTTTACTCCACTGCAGGTTCACCAATGATTTGAACGTATATTAATTACAAGGCTGAGTTTTAGCCATTAGAGTTACATAAAATGTTGTAGAACATCCACAACTTGGAGCAGTCTTGGCCTAGTGGTTAGGAAACTGGTCTTGTGATTGGAAGGTCACAGGTTCGATCCCTGCACAGGGCAAGACCCGACTGAGGTGCCCTTGAGCAAGGCACCTAACTCCCCCAACTGCTCCTCAGACAAGTGTGTTCACTGCCCCCTAGTGTTCACTGATGTGTGTGTAGGTTTCACTGCACGGGTGGGTTTAATGTAGAGGTCACGTTCCTCTGTGTGCCGGCACTGTAGGCAAATAACTCACTTTTACAAAACAAATAATATAACTTATTCTATAACAGCTATAAACATCTATTCTCTCCCCAGCTTGTCTTTGTTTTAATATGGCAAAAAAAGCTTTTCCTGTTACCAGGAAGACCTCGCTCTTTTAGATCTATTAGATTTCCATCAAGATTTTCTTATATATTTTATGATTATACAGTTTTCTTCCACCATACATTGTTGATGAATATCTGCAATCCTGTGGGTATCCTCGCTCATTTCGCTGCTGTCTGTCTTGGCCGGAATGTTCTTGTGTAGATATTTGTTTCTTTCAAATTAATAAACATTTATCCCATTAAAAAAAAAAAAAAAAAAAAAAAAAAAAAAAAGATTGTTATGTAATGTTACAAAGCTGACTCTGAAGATAACTTTAAAAAAGTTAATTAAAACAACTCCCAACAGAAAGTTTTCCAATATCAATATATATTTATGCAGACTGAAGTGCCAGAAAAAAATTGGTACACCAGTCTAATACTTGGGAGGTCCTCGACGGGTCAAGGACTACACAAGACTGTGGAAGCATTCTGTAACCAATTAACACCATACCGCCACAATACTGTTGCATTCTGAGGTGTCGGATTTCTGTGTCCCACAGTGAGTTACTTGACATCCCAGATGCGTTTAATAAAATTTAATCTGGTAACTTATGTGGGGATGCCATTAACCTCAAACTCAGATAAGTGCTCCTCTAACTAAAATTTGGCGACTCTAGACATGTGTGGTGGTGCATTGTCCTGTTGGACGAGGCCAACCCCATCAGAATGAATGCAAGACATGAACGGGTGTAACGTCTCTGAAAGGAGGGACACATAGCAATCACCTGTCACACTCGTTTGTAGACGTATCATGTCAACCACACAAACCCTATACCATTATGGAGCCACCACCAGCCTATACTGTACATCTGAGTAGTCTTATCTGAACCAGTTTTTCTGGCATTCCGTTGTTTATTTCTTTGGAGTGTAGACAGTACAAGTCTCCAGCCTTTTTCTTGCCTTTCCTCTACTCTAGCCGAGTCCTCCATCTCTTACTAAGAGTCGACTTTTTGATTCTTATTCATCTGCCACTTCTTTCCTTTTTTTTTTAATCCCTACTTTTTCATTTCCTCACTGATGTATGGTCTTTGTAGACTGAACCTTTAACACTCTCCCACGCTCTACATGACTCTAGTTAAATGAGCCTATTACAATCTATTGACCATTACAACACTTAGAAACGTCTTTGATTCACAGTGGGTATACATACCGTATACGTCGTATACATTGTGGCAGATTCAGCGAGATGTAAAGAAACCTAGGATCATGGCTTCAATCATCTCGGAAAAGGAAAACGCAGACACTCTGATCAAGAAGGAATACACGATAATAACTAGAAGGCAAGGCTCTGAAGGTGTTTAATGTCCTTTTCCTCAGAGACGGCACAGACGGTGACTGGTTTTTGATCTAACATCTTGTGATTTCGGTTTGCCAGTAGTGGTGGACGTTAGGGGGACCAGCAACCCTGGCTTAGAGTGTGCAACCGTGATAGTAATGATCCAATCGAGAGCACGGCACCTCTGAAAATATATATATAACCACAGACCATTTACATAAAATGTAAAATGTTTTGCTTCTGATTTTTAATCCAGAGTGAGGCAAGGTTTTTTTTTTTGTTTTTTTTTAACATGTCTTTCTTTTAATGTTAAAAACACATCTAAAATTTATACCCACACACCTTTCAGGCCATGACAAGGTTCACACTTTCCTGAAATAAAGTGTTATGAGAAAAGGCAAATGTAACCGCGAAATAGAACACAGCCTGTCGAAAAGATCACAGTGACTAAACACGGACTTTATCTAAACCCGGCCCGAGGATAGCATTTTCAGTAAAACCCAATCGATACACAGCATCAGAGAAGTCTTCAAACATCCAGGATTTGGCCAGATCTGGCCTGATCTAAGAGAATGGCTACACAAGTCATGAGAAGAAGGTCTGAAGGATTGAGATGTACCATGGGAAGGATACAACCTAAATCTCCAACCTGGACAACAACTTCCACGCAGATGTGTTGCACAGACTATATTTGCTTGGATTTACAGGTTATCAAGTCATTAATACAAGGGGAAACATTCAAAGTGACTTGCATTTCAGAGAGGATGGGGAGATTAACAGTGTTGGTTAAGGGCTCAACAGTGGCAGCTTGGTGATGTTTGGATTTGAACTAATGATCATGAAATTATTCGACTGAACAAAAATAATAATGCAGCACTTAATGCAGCTTCCATTTTTCATGAGCTGAACTCAAAGGTCTAAGATTTCTTCTATGTACACAAAAGTCCTTTTTCTCTCAAATATTGTTCACAAATTTGTCTAAATCTGTGTTAGTGAGCACTTCTCCTTTGCCGAGATGATCCATCCATCTCACAGGTTTGGAATATCAAGATGCTGATTATTAGACAGCAGGATTATTACACAGGTGAGCCTCAGGCTGGCCAGAATAAACGTGCAGTTTTATCACAGTACAATGCCACAGACGTCGCAAGTTTTGAGGGCGTGTGCAATTGTAAAGTCCACCAAAGGTCCTTGTTGTCAATCCAGTGGCCCATGGTGGCGGTGGGGTTATGGTATGGGCAGGCATATGCTATAAGCACAGGTAACAAACACTTTTACTGATAGCATTTTGAATGCACAGAGACACTGTAACAAGATCCACTTGATTTACACCGTTGACATTTACATGATGGTGAACATTCTTGCAGTCTTGCATGCCAACTTGCGACATCTGTGGCATTGTGCAGTGTGATAAAACTGTACTTTTTATAGTGGCTTTTTATTGAGGCCAGCTTGAGGCACACCTGTGCAATAATTATGTTGTCTATTCATCAGCTTGATATGCCACACGTGAGGTGGATGGGTTTTCTCGGCAAAGGAGAAGTGCTCACTAACACAGAGTTAGATAAATTTGTGAGGAATATTTGAGAAAAAAAGGCCTTTTGTGTACATAGAAAAAGTCTTAGAACTTTGTGTTCTTTGGAGCAAAAACAAAAGTGTTAATATTTTTGTTCTGTATACAAAGATTCAGAAATTCCTCACTCGTACCTTACTCAATTATTTTCATTCTTCAATTCCTCTTTTATTTTTATTGGATATTGGGTAGAATTTGTATCCAAAACTGTGACATGTATTCGAATTAGAGTAGAAAAGGTTTTTTTTTTTCACTTCTAATCTAAAACAACTGTACAAATAAAAAAAAAATATAAATATATATAAAAGAGTGAAAGTAAAGTGATTCGCCAGCTGTGCTTATACACAAAGGAATTCATCCATGCAGTAAAACACACACACACTAGGTGCACACTTGCCCATAGCCGAAGGCACCCAGCACCCAGACATTAGTTGTGGGTTAGGTCACTTTAGTCATGTCTTGTCGATACACAGGACTGCAAGCTGAAGGTTCCTGGAACATGCTTACTATGTGCTATAACCCTGAACAGGATAAAGCATTTCCTAAAGACAGATGAATGAATATGAATAAAAAGTGATTTTTGAACTTTGTGCAATCTAGTAATTATGTCTTGCTTTAAAAAAGCTCATTGTGACCCAGTGTTCATTTTTTTTTAAACCACTAGACAGTTTCATACATACTGAGTCCTGCTGGATGACAAGATAAAAGCTCCTGAGTGGAGCAATAGAAAAGGAGGTCGTCCTGTGGTCTGGAGGTCATGGTAAAGTAAAAAAAAAATCCTAATGCCACAGCCATACGAAATTCAAGAGTCCAGCGAACAAGTGAGGAACGGATGCCATAGCCTTACTCTCACTATCAATCACACCAATATTAGCCAGTCATGCTCATCTTTGAGCTCATGCATACAGAAGTGGGTGGTAGCGCGTTCTTCTGACTCAGTTACACTGCCCTAAGTACCCAATGGCACTGCAGATGGAAACGATGCAGTCATGATCTGAAGGAAGCACCTGATAGAATTCATCATCACTGTATGGTAGCCGTCATATGATAGGGAACAGATGGCTGATAGATGGGAATTGGATGCATTTAATTAGGGAGAAAATCATGGAAAAAGCCAAAGAAATATCAAATTTGGAGGGGAATTGAACTGAGGATTGATATCTGAGGAAATGAATTCCAGGACACTTAAACTCCTCCACTCCATCCTTGACATGCCATACAACATGGTTTTACAGGAAGTCTTATAGGAAAATAATAAATGATGCTGTGGTGTAGTGGCTCCCAAATGTGCTCTTACTATATTTATTCTAGTGCTTTATTCCATTTATACCACAGCATACTGCCAGTGACTGCATTTTTTTTACAGTTTTAAATAAATGTGCACATTTTAACCATTCATAGGAATGTTTAATGTTGTAGTCCAGTCTCTTGTCATCTCAAGACTGGATTACTGCAACTCTCTCTTGGCTGGTCTTTCCATGCATGCCATCAGG
>JAOVVF010000032.1:4314547-4334756 GCA_028565595.1 Duopalatinus emarginatus | reverse complement strand
TATAGACACATACATATATACACTGACGTCGTGCTTTCAAATGTGAACAAAAAAAATTAAAAATTATTTAAAAGCATACACTAATCAGCCATAACACTAAAACCACTGACAGGCGAGGTAAATAGCACTAAATCTCTCATAACAATGGCACAGTTACGGGGTGGACTACATTAGTCAGCAAGTAAAGCAGTCAGTTCTGGATGTTGATGTGATCTGAGCAACTGTAAGCGCAGCCAAATTGTGATGGCTAATAGACTGGGTCAGAGCATCTCTGAACACAGCAGGTCTTTTGTGGGTTGTTTCTGGTATACAGTGGTTATTACCTACCAAAAATGGCCAAAGGAGTTATAACTGGTGAATCAGGGACATGGTGCTGGCAGCCCAAGGCTCACTGATATATAAGGGGTGATGGCTTGATCATCTGGTCTGATCCCACAGGCGCTAACATCTTGGTACCAAATACCACAGCACACCTTCAGAGGTCTTGTGGAGTCCAATAATAAGGCAGGTGGTTTTAATGTTAAGGCTGTTTATTTGCTGAAACATCCATATTGTCATTTCTTGGTTAATGACATTAAATTCCCCAACAATATAACCCAGCATATCGCTCCATTCCTGCTTCCCTTGATGGTGTGTAACACCCCTGTACCATTCTGCAGAGATGCAGCTCCTTCTCATGATGTGAACTCATCTTTCTCCAAACTTGACAAGCTCTTCCAAACTAGTTCAGATTTGTGCAAATGTTTTGACATGTGTACATCACTCTGCAGCACAAGAATTTTATGTGAGTGTGAGGTGTAGGAACGGAGATGACCGACACAGTTTGTGTAATTGCTGTTCCTGCTGCTTTCAGGTTGTCCTGCAACTTTTTTCGCGTGACAGTTGGCTTCTCTCTTACTTTCCTTATCATTAATACACACATGAGCCATAACATTATAAATCACCTGCCCAAACAGCTCCTAAAACAGCTTTGACATGTCCATGTCTGGGTCATGGATGCCAAAGGCTCACTCAGGTGAGCAGAAATGCAAATGGAACAGAAAATATACACACCCTACTGCGCAGGTAATCTGCTAGGTTCTTCCTGGTGAAGTTCGCAGCAGCCGCTGGACTGAGTTCATATCCTAAAAAGAGACACAGGCTGGTTTTACATTAGCCCAAACATTACACAAACTATTTAAGCCATCAACAATGATAATGATTTTTAATGAAAACAAATTATTTAAGTCAACAGACAGGCATACTTACCCTACAAAACCACATTAAAGTTTTAAAGTTTCCATATTAATTTTCAAATCTGTGGGACTGTTCAAATCTGTTTCACTGCTCCTAACCACCTGGAGCAGAATTGTGCATCTTCGACACAGCCATTAGGGTATCCATTGCTCCCACACTGTCCATGATCCAGTGACAAACTGTTCTGTTAACTGTTCTTGCTTAACCATGTTATGACTGAACTTAATTCAATCAACACAGGGTAGGTAAGTCCTGCTAGCATTTTGGTGCCCTGCTCAAAACCAGCCAGACAGACTACTACACACAGCAGAGCTGAATATAGCATAATGGGTCTCATTACCAGAAATCACTTCAGTACAAAAAAGTGTGTGAGCCGTGTATCGAATGCTGATTGGATGACTTCAGTGTGACCCAAAGTTTCTGCCCTAAAGACACCTCACCTACTTCTACTAAACAACTGACTGACTAGCCTGTTCCTTGATGGAAAAAACTGCTAAATGTTTCATCAACAGTTTCACAGGATGTGCCTCCATAGTATATTTGGACTAAACGGCAACAATTTCTGATCACCTGACACCGATTAAAGACACAAGACGCCACTTTGACTAAACAGAGACATCATAACCACGGCATATGCGCATGTACCATGAGATTCACATTTATAAAGAGTGCCTCCTCCTTATTGCATTACTCATACATGTGATTGCTTATGGTCCATCACTCATCTCTGAACTATTGTATAATCTGTCCTAATCTGTCCAGGATATTCAACACTGCTGCTGGTTCACCCACAAGCTGTTGACTCAACAAGAACTCTGAAGGTGTTCTGTGGTATCTGGCACCAAGACGTTAGCAAAAGATCCTTCTGTGGATCTTCTGTGGGATCGGGCCAGGCGGACTAGTCTTCTAAGACCATGCACATCAACATCCATCCAGGATCCTGTCACAGGTTCACTGGTTGTCCTTTGGACCAGTTTTGGTAGGTATTAACTACTGTGTACTAGGAACACCCCAAAAGACCAGCTGTTTTGAAGATGCTCTGGCCCAGTCGTCTAATCATTTCAATCTGGTCCTCAAAGTCTATATTTCCTGGTTTGAACACATTAACTTAATATACCCCACATATTCCTAATATATCCCACCCCACAAAAGATGCCATTATAAAAAGATAATCAATTTTACGGCTGTTTGATGTATATCAAATACTATGTAATATAGCCACTTTGTAACGTCAGCATACGTTAGCCTTAGATGAAGGTGACGATGAAGGGGAGCTATGCAGTTGATTCTCACAGCTCTCTGTAGTTACTTACTTTGCATGTTATAAAATGTAAAACATGGGAAACAGGAACACACGTTTTAATACATACCGTTTCTCATTTTGTAGAGCTGGACATTTTTCTGAATGTACTCTGCGAACTGTACTGTATCTCCAGACTCGCCGACACACAGCAACAGGATTTTCTCACTCAGTTTGAACATTTTGTCGTAGTCTGAAATTTACACAATGCGTATTATGTTAAATCAAGTGAAGTTACTTTTACAGTGAAAAAAAAAACTGTACATCTGTCTAAAACTTGGTAGTAGAGTAACATAGCATCAGCGATGTTAGTAGATAGAACAGACCCATAGCATTATAAAGCCACCACCAGCCTATGGATTTTTCATAGACTTGTCTGTACCAGTTTTTTAACACTTCAGTGCACATGACTAAACGTACAAGCGCAATAACAATAAACACTATTGATGGGAGACAGTGCAGGTCTTAACCAGTTCACAAAGGGAGTAATGTAGTAAAATAAAATGCGGTTATGGTAATCACATTGTTTAATGGGAACTGACACGTAACAACAAGGGTGAGTCAAAAATTATCTGCACTCTGGCTTTGTCAACATAACCTCCCTGCTTTTTAATACACTTTGTCCATCTGCGAACAAGCTTTCGTATTCAGTTATTAAGAATGTTTTAGCCTGAGCTGTGAGCCACTAATGCGCTGCCGTCTTCACCTCTTCAACAGATGTCAGGGCTTCTTTCAGGGGATAGGTGACAGTCTGATGGGGCAAGATCAGGACTATAGGCTGCATGCTTTAATACCTCAAGACAAAGTATTACGAGAGTGCTGGCAGTAGGGCTGTGCGATATGACATTATATATCATGCAATGATACAAGAACATCAGAACAGATCTGTTTTGTTGTGTCGCAAAATACATATTTTTATTGCAGTTTTTTTGTTGTTTGGATGACACGTTAAGGCAGCACACACACAAACATGTAGGATAGTTTGAGGACTAATTCCAAACAGGAGAGGGACCCAGACCAGCAAGCAAAATAAGGAGCTCATACATAAAAGGTCAGTGTATCTTTTGGTCACTTGATTTTCATTTCATAAATTAAAAAATGAAAATCAAATGAATATTTGATTTTTGCTTTAAAATCCAAATACAAGAAACAGAAATGAGTCTTTTCCTTGCCAGAAATAACAAATACAAAATGTAAACACGAATCATATCTCTTTTCTTTCTCCACAAAACAAAAAATTAAATCGCAGTAAAACAAAAACAGAAAAACGGTCAGATTTTTCCCCCAGACCAAAAGTTTACTCTCACGAGGCCATTGTAAGGGCAACTGGAGGCACGTAAAGCTTTTTTAGCTGCAGATCCAGACATTAAAAGACCCTTTTTTCCCCTGAACAATCTTTAATTGTTTGATTTTGTATAATTCAACATATAGAAATCGTTTTTCTGCATTTACAGAAAATCTATAACATTATTTGTGCTTTATGCTATATCGTGATCTGCATCGTTATTGGGAAATGAATCGACCAATATCGGGATATGAAATTTTGGTCATATCGCACAGGCCTAGTTGGCAGTATATACAATGGCGTGTGAACATGTATGTAACAATACACACTTGGATAGCAGTCCTCTGTGTTTTGTTTGAATCAGAGGGTTCAGCTCCTCAGTGAGTAATCATCTCACTGTAATGATAAATGTTGACTGTTGACCATTTATTTCAGCTGATGGATGACTTTTGGTGATTGAGGATGTTTCCATTCCATACTCTGCCATTTCACTCTAGTTTCTTTCAGTATAACTGAAGTGCAGATCATTTTTGACTCAACCTTAAACCTTATATGAATAAAGTTTATAATTTTATAAAGACGCAATGAAGTATTTACACAAGGGTTAATAAATTGTTAATTATTAAATGGTGTTGGTCTTATAATGAGCACTGCCATGTACATGTTCTCTTTCACTTTCACTTTGGATTTCGCACACTCATCTCCAAAGACTAGCCTGTCAGTCTCTCAGCCTTTTACAGCAACAAAACAGTACATTTTACACACAAACACAAACATATCATTAAGATTATGAATATTTATATAATAAATAATGAACTGGGCGCTGCAGGAAATCTGTTCCGCGCACAAAAGTGTCCAGCTAACCTGCTAGCATTGACTAGCACATGCTAATGAACACAAACTGCACCGAAATGCTCAGCTGTTAGCATAGGTTTAGCACACAGGACGACAACATTTATGAATATATAGGTTTGCTGTAATAATAAACCATAAAACTATTAAGGGACTAAATAAAAGCGAGCCGGGGAGTTTTCGGCTAGGCTAACGGCTAGCTCGGCCCCCTAACAACACAACCGAGATTACTATGCTAGGCTAAACTAAACTAAGATAAGCTAACCTATGCTAAGCTATGGTGTAAAGGCTTTACCGTGTTTCATTTTGATGATGCTGCTGGCGGCCACGTTATCAGCCGCAACCAAGACAAAGTCCGGCCCCTGAATACCGATTAAATACTCCATGTTAACGGAGAAAAAGGAGAACAGACAGAGACAGTGGAGATGCGGCGGGACTTGAATGGACACGGGACGAAATTACACAGCAAAACTTCAGCACGGCGTCGCGCACTTGTGACGTCACCGGAAGTGTGGTGCATGCAGGACGCCGGGATCTTCCGGGTCATGTGGTCTGAAACAGATTTTTTTTTTTAATGTAATTTTCTATTTTATTTATTTATTTCAACACGATTTACAATACAAAACATGCACACAACTTACAAAACCAATACAACACCACCACCACAAAAAGGAAAAGTAGCAAACACCACAATTACTTATTCAATTAAATTAAAGATTTCCAGGCCAAATGAGGCAGCCGTGGCCTTGTGGTTAGGGAACCGTTCTTACGACCCAAGTTCGATCCCTACACAGTGCAAGTCACTACTGAAGTGCCCTTAAGCAAGGAACCCAGCTGCCCCCTGCGTGCCGTGGTTTGGGGCTGAACCCCCGCTCTGGGCAAGTGGGTTAACTGCCCCTTAGTGTTCACTAGTGTGTGTGTGTGTGCGTGTGCGTGCGCGTGTTTCACTGCACGGATGATTTAACTGCAGAGATTTTACATTTACTACATTTAGAAGACGCTCTTATCCGAAGCGACTTACAAAAGTGCCTAGTCATTTACTTGGAATATCCGAAGCTAGTGGAGCTAGACTAGGATTCAAGTACTTGAAACCAGAATACTGCTAAAAATGAGCCATAAAGTATCAAAACTTACCAATATTCAAAAATAAGGAAGTTTTCCTAAACTATGCACAATCTGAAAAGAGACCAAGATAGTAAATACCATACTCAAACATAACAGTCACCGCTCAATTAAGTGTTGACGAAATAGATAAGTCTTTAGTCGGCTTTTAAAGACAACACATGGCTGTGTACGGGCATCCAGGGGAGGTTCATTCCACCATCTAGGTGACAGGACAGAGAAGAGTCTAGATGTTTGCCTTGGATGTGTCTTGGATGATGGCGGGTCAAGCCAAGACATATTTGAAGCACAAAGAGCTCTGGGAATGCATCCGGCTTTGACTATTGCCATCAGGTATGGAGAAGCTGGACCGTTTTTGGGTCAGGGTTTTATATCTGATGCAGGCTGCTAGAGGAAGCTAGAGTGAAGGGGTTCAGAGCAACGGTGTGACATGGCTGAACTAACATACAGTACTGTGTAAAAGTCTTAGGCACATGTGAAGAAATGTTGTGAAGAAGTTTTTACTATTTAAAGAAAACCCCACAATGAGCAGTAAACAGTAATAAAGTAAAGAAAGTCAGGATTTGGTTTGACTACACTTTACTTTTTTGTTAAATAGTCGCCCCAGGTTGGGATGATCCAATTTTATTAGGGAATTAGATGATCATTTTTACTGTGTTTTTCTCAAGTGTCCTGGAGAATCTGTTTTTCTGGAGGGACGGACTGTCACACTCACTTCTTCCTTCATTCACTTTTTTTATATCTTATTTAACAGATTGCTGTCCTTAATGACATAGAAACATTTTTACTGTATTATTATTATTATTATTATTATTATTGTTATTATTATTATTATTATTATTATTATTATTATTATTATTATTATTATTATTATTACTCCTACTACTACTACTACAATCTATCTATCTATCTATCTATCTATCTATCTATCTATCTATCTATCTATCATCTATCTATCTATCTTATGTATTTATAGTGAAAACGACAGACAAAATTGCCTTTTCATTCCCTAGGTTAAGTTTTAGGTTTAGGAAAAAATATGTGAATGCAATGTGAATGTTTGTGTGTGTGTCTGTGTGCTTCCTGACCCCCAGTTCTTCCTGTTCTTACCCTCTATCACAATAAGGTGCACATTTCCCTGATTCCATCATTGAAAATGAACAGACTATTGAACACATCTGAGGGATTCATGTCTTTTCAGTCTGTGACTATTACATATAAATTTTATTACTCAATTCTTTTCCAGAATGTTCAGGCACAACAATGCAACAGCATACAAATGGAGCAAGCAAAGCAATAGAGATAACGATGTTTATGTGATAGATAAACAGCCATGACAATCCTCCTACATTTTAATGGGAGTGGACATTTATAGGCTTCTGTTTTAAAGCCTTCTCGCTGCTCAATTAGTTCATTCGTTTGAACATATACAGCAGCACTACTCCAAAGCGAGGCCGAAATGTCACCCATCAAAGAGACACACTGAAAGAAACATGACGAGGAGCTACATCCGATTGCCGATTGTATAAAAAAATGCAGTCGGGAGGGGAAAAAAAGTGGAGACGTGACAAGAAAATTCCTAGAGGGAGCCTTAGCATGTGTGATTGACTGCAAAGCAGAATGCCCATAGGCCATCAGTGCCTTAGCGCGGCCTTAATATTTATGACCGTCCTCTCGATTCCTTCACAAAGGGGCTTTTAAACGGCATCATTAAAATCGAGCGCTTCATGCAGCAGGCGATAGCTGCGAGGGCCTACACGGTAAAAGGCAATCAACAGCAGGGCAGAATCCGCATTATCGTCTGATGGAGTTCCTTTTTAAAGAGCTCTTGTGGATTTCAAACACACAACACCATATATACGTTTTAAAGGTCCTTTATTCTTCAGAGTCTTACATCCGGCACAGCAGCAATGATACTGAATTAACTACAAACAGCTTGCAAAGACCTTCGAGCAATGGATAACACACCCGGGGGTGCGATGTTATAAAAAAATAATCCATGATGCAGTGTAGTGTTACTTATAACAAAATTTAAATGACTGCAGATCTGCGTATGCTAACGTGTATTAATTAAATTCACTTTGCAAATAATTTCAATTTTTAGTCAGTTAATCAGTCTTATGTTGTGTTTTTTTTATTATTTATAGTTACATTTAATGTTTAGGAATGTCTATGCTGTAAATTCTTATACAACTTATACACTGTACTGACACTGGAGACTCCTTCCATTAGTATAAAATAAACATTTCAATACAAAGAAAATGTTGCCAAATAATAATAACATTTTCCAGTAAGACATTTTTTATATCTTAGATGTAAATTAAATCAGTCTACTGACTGTTTTTAATCTTAGATTATGTAGATTGTTCACCAAGTCCATGTGGGTAATTTGTAACTATAGAAACAATAATGTAGTAGAATGCATTCATTAGTATAAATGTTATGGAATGTCTAGGTCATATGCATTTTGTCAGCCTTATATATATATTATTAGACTCATATTATGTATATTGTTACTGGATGAGCTGTTACTATAGAAACAATGCTATATTAGAATGAGCTCATCAAGAAAGAGCATAAATTGTCAATTAGGCTGAAACTATTTCTAAACTTTTTTTACAAGTACAACTGTGTGTGAGCCATATAGAAATATATATATATATATATATATATATATATATATATGTCCCAAAATAGATTTATTATTATATAAATTATAATAAACAAGCTCATTCCAAAAGTCTTATTATTTCCACCAGCTCGTTCTCATCAATAAACATCAAGGTAATTCATGTAACCGTTGCAGCCTTCCTCCTGCTCCAGCTCCTGCTCATCCTTGATCCTCGTCTTTAGGATACCGACACATACAGGAAGACACGGGCGCCAAGCAGCAGGCTAATAAAAGCTCCTGCGAGCCTGTGCATTGCTTTAATTAACGCAGTCTTCAATGCTAATCATCTTGATGAGTGGGCGCACAGAGCAATGTTCCTGTCCACAGAAATACACAGATACACACACATCACTTAAAATCTGATTACCAAGCCTGATTATTCCTATCAAGGCATCTCTTGCTTGTACAAGGTGTCAGGGACCAAGGAAGCAAAGTTGCAATCATTAAGGCTAAACCAAGGCTAAAGACTCAAGGTGAGTCATATTAAGGTTCATTTAATTTATTAATTTATACGTGTATAGCAATCTAGCTGGGGATTTTTTTCATGCTTTGTTTAACCATAAAGAACATTTTCTGTGCAAGACAATCAGGACATTTGCATTATTCCCATATGACTTATTTCAGCTTTTATTAACAGTATCAGATTTTCAATTTGCTTAAACTTTCTACACACATCTGACAATACAGGAATTTTTGCTTAGACAGACACAAATTTCCTATGGGATTCAGGTCAGGCCATTTCGGCGGTCACTCCAAAACTTCCACTTTATTGTTTTTATAACTTTGCATGTAATCATTGTCCTGACACAACTGATGCATTTCCAAGTCTTGTGGAGTTCTAGATATTCGTCCTTCCTCATAATACCATCTACAATCTGTTTTCCAACAAATATCCTACCATGATGCCGCCACCCCCATGCTTCACAATTACAACAAGTTCAAAGTGCAATAAAACTGTCTTTATTTTAAATTATACCACAGTTAGTTCTGACCCTAAAATCTGATTGGATGAGAGTCGTTCCATGAGTGCCGTAATGACACGATAATGGTACGGGGACCGAAGCTCTATCTCCAAATATCACTTCACCACATGCACACTTAACCCTATCAATGACGCCAGGGTTTACAAGCCGAACACTGCGGCCATAAAGTTAATAAAGTTAAATAAGGCAAAGCTTACTCCTAATATTTCCTCCTCCAGTGTGGAGCAGCCTGCACCTTTACTGTCTATGTACTGAAGATTCACTTCACTTTCATGCAGTGAGCTGTTGTAGGAAGCCCGGAAAACCTGGAGTGGACTTTCAGTGGTATGTGTTTTTTCCTATAGATCAAGTGGAATGGATTCTTTCACAAAGCACCAGAACCAGCGCTGGATGAACTAATATTTTATGGTAAATGTGGGGGGTCCAAACGAATAATTATGAAATGTGAAGGGACACATCAACTTCAGATTGAATCGCCATACACTAGATATTTTAGCAGCGGGCCGTCTGAAGAAAAAATAATCTATGACTGATTATGTTTTTCCTTCCTCTTTAGCCTAAAATCTATTAATAAATTCTGATAACGGAACTGTGGTATAACCACAATAATACACTCAAGGGTTGGGCTATATCGTGATATATTGCCACTAGTGTACTGATCTACGACTGCAGCACTTTAGTGCCAATATCTCACAATATAGCACTCCCTCTAATGTATTATTGCTTAAGTGACCTCTGATGGAGATAATGCAGAGGCCCTGACTGACTTTCCAAAAGAAACATCTATGATTATATGCAGAGTAGCCGATTGCTCTTTGTAGAGCCTCCCAATGCCCGATCCGGATCAAACTTGGCGGTCATGGCGGTTTCCTTACTGCTGTTCATTGAGTATGGTACAACTGAGATTAAATATCTTTAGATATATGTTTAAATGTAGTTTTGCCTTAAATGTAGATGTATAGAAGACAGTGGTGCCTGAGGCAGAATGACTAATAGATGAGAATAATAAAGTTAAAGAGAAATAAATGTGTTGAAAGGATTTTACGTGAGTATTTCGAGAATAGGTTCTGGATGAGGATGAAGTTGAAAGAGTAGACTTTCATCACCAGGTAAAAGATTACAAATGGCATTGCAGTACCTGTCTGAGTCACTGAAAGTTTTCAAATAAAGCCTAAAGACTTACTTCTTCACCTCAGGCCATGAAATTGCACACGTTGGGATTCAGACCTCAAACATAACTTTGGACTTAAATGTTACACCCCACCCCCCACCCCGTGCCGCCTTTTTTTTAGGATCAACTCCAGCTTTTGACATTATTAAATCCAGCACAAGTCTGGTAGTTTTATCCAACCACAATATGTCATGCTGAAATGTATGCTCTTTAGGCCATCACTAAACTTCGTATTTTAGTAGACAATATATATATATATATATATATATATATATATCAGAGGACATAGCATGTACATCCGTACATTAAATTCAAGTCAGCTATGCAAGTAGCAGATGGATGGATGCTGCCTCAGCTAATCTTTCAGCTAATGTGGACTCATTTGTCTTCTCTTAATTAAACCATTATATAGCATTAAGCATACGTCTTGCACACTTATTACAGTTTCATAACTATAAACTTAAAAGTATAAGGACACCTGGTCATGACATCAACATCTGCTTGGTGGACAACCCATTCCAAAACTCACCCACTATCTTTATCTAAGCCACTCGTCTTACTACTGGGTTATTGAGGGAGCTGGAGTCTATTCAAGCTCTCACTGGGTAAAAGATGGAAAAACACCCAAATCATCCATTCATTAAATCATTAATTGTAGGGCAGAAACACGGGCTCATCTAGGGACAATGTATTATCTCCAATATACCTGAGTTTGGGGACTGTGGCAGGAAACAAGAGCTCCTAGAGGAAAACCAGCCAGACAGGTAGAGAACATGCAAACTCAACACAGAAAGATTAAAATCCAGACCCATCTTGCTGTGAGGCAAGCAGAACAGCAGCACCGACTGTGCATCCTTTAATATAGGCTGCGTCCAAAATCGCGTACTTCCAGACTGAACAGTATGCGGCCGTGACTAGTGTGTCCGAACGTGCAGTATGCATCAAGCAGTACGCGAAAAGTTCCTGGATGACATACTGCTTCGGGAGACATTTTGCAGTACTTGAACAGAGCACACTGTTCTATATCCTATAATGCAATTCAAGCAGCGCAGATGTTCGGAACTGAAGAGGAGGAATATAAAAGTATTTTTATTTTAATAATTTGTATATTAATAATTTCTTCTGAGGTAAAAAAAAAATACATTCTGAGGTTAAAAAAGTACATTGGGGATTTAAAAAACGGCTGTGATATGATGTCAAGCATCACATAACATTAGAAAGATGGCGGATGTAGTGTGTCCGAGGCTGTGCATACTGCTCGCCCGCATACTGAAAATGGCTGTGGATATTTGTGCTCATTCATACAGAAGGGGTTTAGTCAGTTTGGACACTGATGTCAGGTGCAGTCAAAGTTCCAGTTCTTTATAAAGGTGTTCATTGTGGTAGAGGTCAGAATTCTGTGCAGGTCTCTCAAGTTCCCCCACTCTAACCCTTAGTAAACCATGTCTACAGTGGGTTCACTTAATGTACAGGGGCATGTCGGAACAGAATTTAAAAACTGCACAGCATGCAACAACGTTGTGGATAATGGTTTGAGCTGTCAGTCGCACAGTTTTTTTTTTTTTTTTTTCAATAATTATAGAAAAATGTGCAGTTAGAGAAAAAAGGTTTAAATAGGTTTAAAAAGGTGCAGATTGAAGGGTAGATTTGAGCAAAAGTGTCTGAGTAGCACTTAATTCCATAGTTACCACTGAGGTCTGAATAGTGGAATTGTGACACAGACTTTTTTTGGTGTCTCTGGCAGAGAAAGTCTGGTGGGAAACAATAAACTCATGGGCATGTATGGGCATCATCTGACACCACAGTTAAACTACACACAAACCTATGTACCCAATGAATCCAAACACAACACACCTCAACAATGAAGTCAGAATATGTCACCAATAATGAGATTTGATCTTACACAATCGGGATATTACCCTCGCTATTCAAACTAAAGTTTGCCATGCAAGATACAATCACTGTGGTCTACAACTGTAATAACTACTGGAATAATGCAGATTGTAATAATGCAAAACAGACTCAGCAGTGATGTTCATCCACGAGTCCATAAAGAAATTCATTTTCAATGTAAATGTTATTACATTATTTACTTGGTTCATTATACTGCCTGTGGCTAACAGAACTGTAATGACTTTAGCTAGCTGCATATCAATATGCCAATTCACAATCTTTACTAAACCTCATAACACAGGCCTATGTAAATCTATAATTTTTTTTATTGGCTGCTCTGAACATGAGACCAACGTGCTTGTGCTTACATCCCAATACTGTTCATGGCGATTGGCATTCACCAGAGAACACCAAGATTGGCAAATTCGCCATTGGCGCCCTGTGATCTTAACGGATAAGATCAGATTCACACTGAGCACATGTGATAGACGTGACAGAGTCTGGAGAAGTCATGGAGAAAGTTCTGCCTCCTTCACCATCCTCCAGCATGACTGGTTTGGCAGTGGGTCAGTAATGGTGTTGGATTTCTTTGGAGGGCTTCCATGTGCTAGCCAGAGGTCCCCTGACTGCCATTAAGTACCGGGATGAGATCCTCCCAACCATTGTGAGACCATATGCTGGTGCAGTGGGCCATGGGTTCCTTCTGATGCATGACAATGCTAGGCCTTATGTGGCCTAAGTGTGCCAGAAGTTCCTGCATGATGAAGGCATTGATGTTATTGATGCCCGTTGGCATTTGGGACATCGTGTCTCGTTCCATCCACCAATGCCACATTGCTCCAAAGACTGTTCAGGAGTTGACTGATGCTGTAATCCAGGTCTGGGAGGAGATCCCTCAAGAGCATGCCCAGGCATTGTTGGGATGTCATTGGGCAGGTTGAGGCCACACACACTACTGAGCCTCATTTTAACTTGTCTTGAGGAAGTTGGATCAGCCTGTGATTTGATTTTCTACTTTGATTTTGAGTACGATTCCAATTCCAGACCTCCATGGGATAATAATTTAGATTTACATTGATCATTTTTATGTTATTTTGTTCATAACACAATTCACTATGTAATGAATAAAGATTTTTAATTGGAATATTCATTCATTGAGATCTAGGATGTGATATTTTAGTGTTCCCTTTCTTTTTTTGAGCAGTTATATTACTTGCTACACCAAAGTATTGATTTGTACAGTGATGTCTGGCCAGGCCTTGCCCCACCAGCCCCTAATGTAGAGACACCCCTGTTTCCAAAGCGTAATATGGAAAACATTCAGGGCTTTTTGTAATAAAGCTTTCTTCTTTAATACCGATTACATCAACTATTAAAAATATGTTGAATTGTTATATAAGTTAACACCATATAGTGGAGACAGCAGTAGCTGTATTTGTGCGTTATACTTGTTGGCAAAAGTGTTAAAAAATATAAATTCAGCATTACAAAAGCTGTCACTCACATCACAGCTTTGTTGTCTCTTGTCCCTTTAATGTAATTTAAGGTGTTAGTTCTGAAGCCAAGAACATTCATAATTAAATAAGTGGGAATTAAAGGAAGATATTTTTTTTTATCTGTTTGCATTGGAAACATTCTCAGATGGTGTTTATTACCCAGTCTGGATCTCTATATAATTATTCATGTTCTTCATCGAAAAGGGGTGGAAAAAAAAAATAGCGGTGTCCCAGTTCTTGTAAAACACTCACACCCACACAATCATCCGGAAGCTTTAAGACCGTGTGGGCTCGCATAAAAGGACTTCTTCCTCCCACTGCCTTTACAAAGAAAGAGAAATCAATCCAGCTCAAAGAGCCATCATGGCCATCAGAGCTCCTTTCCTTCACATCATTCCCATGCAGTCAGAGATTACTCTGGGCCCTCAAGGGACATCGCTTCCCTCGGTATGTGTATGCCAGAGAGCAGCGGAGTCTACGAATTATGTGTCAGAGTACGGGGGAAGTCGAAAGTAGCGTGTACATGTGCCTGCTCTATGTAATGAGTGCATAGGCATGGAAGTTTTTTTACCTCCCACCTTCCCGAGCCAAATCGCAGGCCACCCACTTTCCCTCGTATCTCCGATGTTATCGCGGAGCAAGAGAAGAGCTACAAACCCTCTGAAAAAAAAAAAACTGATCTAAGCATGAGTCATGAAGCCGGTTTCATCTTCCTCCTCTCGCTTGCGGATGGCAGGAAATTGAAAGCTTCCTCTGGCTGGCAGCTGCTCCTGGAATTAGGCAGAGTAAGCGATGGAAGACCATTATTACCCATGTTCATGAGGTTGGGAATACGAGTCAAAGAAGTGGTCTTGCCATTATAAGAGTGGACACACACAGAGTCAGGTGCAGATCAAGCAAATGTGAACAAACCCCAGAAAGGCTTCATTTGGAATCTAAACTTTTACTCTTTCTCTGATCTGTGTGAACTTTTTGCCAATTCCCTTCCCCATAATTGTGTGCGTGTGTGTGTGTGTGTGTGAGTACGTCTGCTGGGTTTTGATTAAATCCGGGGCAAACGCCACCACACTGCACAAAAGTAGAGGCAACAGCAAGGAAATCTTTCAATCTGTCGCCGTGGCATGATAATAAAAACCCATCCATCAGACCGATATTGGCAGGAACAAATTGGTTTGGGGAAACAAAAGCGGCTTGGGTTTGCTTGTATAGCTGCTCTCTCTCTCTCCATCTCTCTCTCTCTCACTGTGTATGTATTAGTGTGTGAGTCTGAAAGTCTGTGCGCGGGAACGTGTATCTGCACCCTTTTAAAAATGCTGTGCAAAAGCAGCAGAGGCATGAACTGTCCCTTGCCAGAAAGGAGAATAAAGCTTTGAATTTGCGTCGGCAGCGGGAGAATGCAAAGCGGTCATGCCAGCTTAGCCCATAGTGCAAGCGAGCTCCGTGCATGAGACTGGAACATCATAATTTCGCCCCTTTCTTATGAGTCTCATGCACGAGGAAAAGAAAAACACATTTTTTTTAAAGTGGAGTATTGAATAAATAGAGAAATCTATCTGTACAAAAAGAGCCATTAGAGTGAACAAATAGCCTTTTGCACATGACCACACACACTTTGGTTGTAATTGCTGTCAGTTGGGCCTTTATTAAATTCCACCAAATCCTTTTTGAAAGTTACAGCTTCAAATATCTGCTCAGTTCAGAAAAATGTAATCCACAGGTTTGAGTGACAAATTCGTAAGCCTCATAATGAAGAGCTGTGATCGTGAAACAAAAGGAAATGAGGTTTGCTTTGGTGTAAAAAAAAAAAAAAAAAAAAAAAGCTGGGTGATATTTTATGTCATCCTTCATTTGGCGCATATTTACAGAATAATAATATCATTAATATCATTATCATTATATCAACTGCTGTATTATCCCTGTTTCTGCGAGATGTCTTGAGCCATCTCTTGCCATTTTCAGGACTTAATGTCATTAATGAAAAACGCGACATAGAACAAGGAGACAGCAAACAATGGACATGGAATACACTGCATTTATCCCACAATGTAACCTATATAATGCAAATAATTTCATGATGCGCAATATCATCAAAGGTAAATAGACACATGACCATGATTATTGCAGTGATCATTGGGCAGAAGGTAAGGAAACAACCTGGACTGATCACCAGTCCATCACAGGGCAGACACACAGACAGACAGACATATTCACAATTCGGGGCAATTTATCTCATTTTCCAGCAACGTTAGATGACATATTGATGAGAAACCCAATGTAGTAGAAGGAGGCAGCAAATAATGGCACACCTGTGCAATAAACATATTGTCTAATTAGCATCTTTATATGCCACACCTGTGATGTTGATGGATTATTTCAGCAAAGGAGAAGTGCTCACTAACACTGATTTAGACAAATTTGTAAGCAATATTATTGTGTACATAGAAAAAGTCTTAGATCTTTGAGATCTCATGAAAAATGTGAGCAAAAACAGAAGTGTTGTGTTTAGATTTTTGTTCAGTATAAGCGAAAGATAGACAGTGAGAGATGGCTGGACTTCTGAATCACCCTCTTTAGTTAGACATGAAGCAAAGACTAAATCCCAGTGCAAAACTGTCGGCAATATGCTTATGAAAGACAAAACTCATTAGACAATGAATCTTGGATGCCATTAAAAAATTATGTTAATCATAAAGATTAATGAATTAATGTAAGCCTGGATTTCTCGCTTCATTTTTAAATCGTGCAGCATATCAGACAAGCCACATCCCTTGTGTCTGCGCCAACCCAATAAAGCTCAACGCGCTACCACTTGGTCAGGCAGGCATTCCGACTGCTGGCCGCTTTATCAGCCTACAACACAGGCCGGAAAGCTGGAAACGTGCCCTGAGGATCATGATGCCAAACTGCCAAAGCCAGCCTCATATTTCAAAGCCAGACATGCTAACTGGGCAAACCCATCCCCACATGCCAGGGAGTCCTGATTCCAAGAATCTAAAGGTACAAATTTGCAGCTACACCTGTTTCTCCCATTATGTACTTTTTTGTACTTTTTTTTCACTTTGTCTCCATCATGTTTACTTTTCTCTCTCGCCTCGCATCTTCTCTCTCGCTCATGCAATATTACTCACACTTTCACCTCAACCACATTTTCTCACATTAAGACACACACGCCTCAATGTGCCAGTGTATCACTGTTATAGGAACATCTGGCTCCGGAAGCAAGACACAATGGCATTATAGACAGGCGTGGGGTAAATCTTGTTACGTGCATTTCAACATGGACAGCTGGTGTTTTAGCATTTGTTCCTGAGTAAAAGTAGAGCTTGCAATACAAATGTAAATAGAGACCAGGCAATGTTTTACTGTTCAGTTTCTATAAGTCTGTGTCTACCGTAGCCTCAGATTTCTGACTCAAGTGAACCACTCATTGACCACTGTGCTTGTACACACAAGAAGAATTTGTCCTCTGCATTTAAACACCCCCCCCACCCCCCACCCAAGTGTTAAGTTATATAAATGTAATAGATGGGCCATGAACCACCCCCTGGCCCCATTTAAAGACTGTTATTTGGTATTTTTATGACGCACCACCAGTAGTCATAAGAAAAAGAAACACACAATGATATGAAGCCAATCTGTGGGCTGACTATAACAGGCCCAATGGTTTTGACTCACACAGAAAATCAGTGACATCCGTGTCAGTGAATTACACAAAGAAGCACACCCCTTAGCCTTTAATCTCCATGTGGGCTATAATCTTTAGCCCATGTCAGTAATAATGTTCCCATTATATGCCCTCAGTAGGTGGGTTACAGACTTAGGTGCAGGTCTAATGAACAGGAATGAGGCGGATTGTTACTCTGTTTGGAGAAAAATGTTGATAGACTGAACAGACCCTGTCTAATTAAAGGTCTGACCATTGCAATACAAGAAAAACATTTGGAAAATATTATGACACTATTCCATATACCAAGACTTACTTCTGTAAAATATAAGAGAAGATTCTTGCTAAATAAACCACAGGGGAATATTAGGTCAATGTTAATTGAATGTTCTGTGTTTGCTGACTAGAGGGCAGCTGTAGGCTTGTGGTTAAGAACCAGCATTTTGATGTGCCCTTGAGAAAGCCACCTAACCCCCAACTGCTTCTTGGGCATCATGGGTAGGGTCCCCACTGCTCTGGGCAACAAAAGAAACCAACCCATGACAACAATGCCTTTATGAATATCGCTGAGGTATTGTGAGGGCAAGTTGGCTGTAAAAATAGGTCATTCGTTTGGAAATTTGACAAGTCGCAGATATGAAATCACGTTACTTCAAGATCCAAGATAACATGACGAATTTGGGGGTGGTGGAGGTTGGGGAGGTAGTTGGGGACGACGACAGTACAATACAATACAATACAATACAACACACACATTGACTAGATGAACCTTGTAACCTTGACGAGTGGTTAACAACACCGTCAGGTTACTATTGTGCAACTCAGCGTCTTAAATTTACCTTTTCAATGTTATCGGCTCTACTGGCAAAAGGGGACGGGCTAGCTGATTTTTCACCATGTTATGGCTACTGCACCTGTGAGGTGGTGATGCTTGGTTGGGTGTTTGGTGTTGCCTGTAACATGCTGTAACATGTAAGAACTCCGCTTACGTGCAATTCTCTGTGGCTCAGAAGCAGAATCAACTTCTGTGAGGTCAAAATGCGAGCCTGCTACGCAAAATGCATACATGTTGGCAGGTCTGCAATAACACAAATGGTTCAAATGGAGCTACTTTTAACTTCAACAAATGCTGTTAGGGAGCATGAAGCAGACCAAGGTGTCCCAGATTCAGTCCTGCCCTGCCCGTAGATGCCCATGCTCCACCAGTTCATTTGAAATTTTATAGTATATGTATAGCACCTTTAACAGTAAAGATTTGCACAAAGCAGCTTTACAGAAACCCAAACCTCAACTCACATCCCTAATGGAAAAGCCGGAGGGGATAAAGTTGAGAAAAAACTCCCAGACATGACAACCTTCATAGCTAAATAAATCCGGCACAATTTCAAATTCTCCATATGTTGAACACACCTGAGGCAACATATGGATAAGGATAGTAAAGTCATAAACTGGATTAAGTGTGCTTGGGGTAGAAATGAGGAACTCACTTATAGATTAGACCACAGTGACTATGGTCAAAGAGTCATGAACAAAAACTCATAGCAGACCAATTAAAATAATGATGTTATATTTAGTGTGATGTTTATTTACCTAACCTCTCCAATTCCAGTCATTCTATGCTTGCATTACTCCATGCCACATGAGACACTCGTCTCTAATTACTACCGAGGGCCCAGAGCACCAAAGCTCATAGCATTATATATTGTATCCCCCTCTTCTTATCATTATTATACCAGGAACCACCTGGAACATTCCAGAAACGAGAACGAGAATGTGCCAGACATCTCATTCGACACGTCGTAATGGAGAGCTCAGACCCAAAGCATGGATGGGGAATATAAGATTCCACAAACTGTGTGAATTTGTTTGGGTTTATTGCTGGCTCGCGTTGTGTTTCGCATTGAGCTGCAGATCTCTAAGGAAACGTTGAGCTTTATGTGTTTTTGACGTCGCTTAATTAGTTGTTTTCCCAGGACGAGGTTGCCGGGAGAGCCACCTGTACCACCTACATCTAAAAACAGCTGTGCTGTGATGTCTCTCCTTTACAGGGCCCCTTGCCGAACGCATTCTTAATGCTCTAGACAATGGGGATTGACTGGCATTTACGTGGAGAAGGGCAGACAACAACAGCAGACGTGTTGGCATGTAGAAATGCAGACAAACACAGGCAGCCTGTTCGCACATACACACACAGAGTGAGCAATCACGCACTTCTGCCACACACACATTCTAATTTACGCACTTTTCAGCCCCAAGTGAACAAAAAGGTATTAAAGGTACATAATACATAACTCCAGACCCACTGCTAATACTGTACATGATTAGTTTTTTTTTTTTTTTTAAGATAATTTTGGATTTTTACACTTCTTATTTAGTCTTCCTTTGCCTATAACCTGTTATCAGCTCTTACTCTGTTCTCTATTTACACAATTTTATTCAAGCTCCTCTGACTCCGCTTTAAGTTTTTACTACTGAATTGTTTTTACAATTTTTAGCTATAGGCCGAGCAACTTTAAAGACATAATGCAAATATATA
>JAOVVF010000032.1:4286849-4301394 GCA_028565595.1 Duopalatinus emarginatus | reverse complement strand
AATTAACTTAAGTTATAGATATTTTTTTGGAACCACTAATTTGGACTAAGTCAGTGCTAAAATGTAATTAAAGCTATATTAAGTTACACTTGATATATACTGAGTAAACTAGTCATATGTTTTTTTCACCATTCTTCTAATATATTTATATACATTTGTCTGAGCTGCCAAATTTACACATTAAAGTGTGCTTGAATTATTTGTGAAATATGTTGACTGTGCTCATTAATCATATACTTAATGTGTTTAAAATGTACATTTGGGTGTACAGCTTAAACAAATATACTTAATTAAACATCAATTTCTACACAGGACATGTAAAGAAGAAATATTCAGCTGGATTAACCTGTAAGTTTTTATTCTAAGGGTAGATTAATATGTTAGAAATGTAATGATAAAAAAATGGATGGACTGGATGTTGTTGTTTTTTATGCAGTTGACTTTATCTGGTGACTTGACTGATTAAAAACCATCAGCATCGTTTGTTTCCAGCAGTTACATTGTTCCCCATGAAGTCTGATATTATATTTTGTTATATTTTACAAAGTATACGTATATGATGAAATACAAATTTGTTAACATAATGAATAATTAATGATGAATTTAATGTACCATTATATTAATAATATAGTACTTTAGGGTCCGTGAAAAAAAAAAAAAAGACTTATTTCTGATGGTGCCACAGATATTTGTAGCCAGAAGCACAAAACTATCCATGCCTGTCTGGGTGGGAGGAACCTACTCTCACTCCCCCGTCGATCACAGTGACACTAACCAATTATGCACATCCACGACGTCTTGTATGTGTAAGAGTGCAGATAGTGATTTTCTCTGTGCCTGCCAAACTGCCCTATGACATGAAAACATTTTGAGGACACTAATTGGTTACCTCCGTTTTAGAGGAAGAGCTGCAGAGACGAGGAGAGCTGATTGTTGGGTAGAAATGGGCAAGTTACCTAATTGTGGAGAGAAATGGTGGCCTTGGCAATTCTCTGAATTTGACATTTTTCTCTGGTTGAGGAAAGAGTTCTGCCCGCTGGTTATTCTGAAATACAATTTGTACTTAATCTTATGGTCCCTCTTATTTATTTACTTTCTTATTATATTACAGAATGTGATTTTGCTGAGGTGACTGTCCAGTCATTGCAGACCACAGACAGCAAAAGTAATACCCATGAAGAAATGGCTGTTTCTTCTCATGAAAAAAAAAAGCAAAATGCATTATTAGTTGATTTTATTTTTCACAGTGAACTTTGGAAATGACAAAAGAAGTGTATTGACCACATACCACAGACACTTCACATACTAGCTAAAGCTTAAAGCTTATTTTTTATTAGCTCATAAACCCAACTAGCACTGAAACTAGGCTATAACAGTGTTTGTACTATTGGTACAATTGAGATATAAAGTTTACCTGATTTCATTTGAGAAGCAGTCTTAGTGTTGTATTTTTAAAATAAGCCACACGACACTCTCGCTGAATTGTTTAACATGTGCTACTGTTGATGCTACCTGCTGGTCTATTTTCTTTTATATGGGAAAATCGTTCTCCATGTTCTGAACCTGTGGCACAAAGCACTTACCTCTGCTGACACCATCACAACTGCATTAATGAGATACACATGCAGGCACAAAGCCACAGTCCGACAGCCGGGGAGATAAATTCACAGTTTAGCTACACATTTTATATATACACATGTTAAGCTGCGGTGTCTTTATTCCGCTATCTTACGTGAGGTTTGAATGACAGCTACGCTTGAAAATGTGATAGAAGATGAAGCATGTAACTGCAAAAAGAGAATCTAAAACATGGTGTTCTGACACTACAAACTCAAGAGACTCATAGATCATATGTCAGTAAGCCAGAATCAAAAGATTGCTCGATTTTACTCCTCGGGTTACATGACGTCAACCAGTATATGGCCTGAGGTTTGGACACACCTGATCAATTACAATCACAGGTTTTAATTTACATGTAGTGCATTTTCCCACTAGATTTTAGAGTGTGGCGATTTTTGATCATTTAGCTACAATTTGGCGCAAAAACAGTTAAAAAAAAAAACTACATATACAGCTGTGATGGTCAGGTGTCCACATAGATTTGGACTAGATTAGCTAGATTAATAGCTGTTAAACATATTGGGTAAAAATAATACATGCGAAGTGAGGACATAACACTAAAGCTCATAGCTACATGTCTGTGAATAAAAATTTGAATAAAAATAATAATAATAAAAAGATATTTTTTTTCAATCTAACTTATTCAAGATCAAGATGTGATGTGCTACATAATCATATGCTCATTTGTTTTTTGGAATGCACTTAGCTAGCTAACTAGCTTTCAATATACTGTATTTTCACATTATATTAGTTATTATTCTTTAGCCTAGTCCAGGGGTTTTGCAAACTGGGCCCCCACAAAGCTGGTTTATTGCAGTTGGGGCCCCCCTTCCTCTTGGCGCCACTTTCAGTTATGCGATGTTAATGTGAGACCTGCGCCTGCTTTGCTTTGCTATCCTCGATTTGTTCACGATTGCGGTATTTCGTTTTGAGTCCAGCTGACTTGGTAAGATGCGTGAACGCGCGTGCGGGCGCTTATATAATAGTCTAGCCTAGCAGTCACATGACATCGCGTCACAGGCTCAAATGAAACTGTGTGTTTGATTTATTGTAATAACCTTGAGGTGAAGGACGTACAGACAACAGGTTGGTAGTCAGGACTTTTAACTGAAGATTGAACAGCTCACCGAACATGTTATTAACACACCTACACGCGCCACACGCACCTGGATCACATGCTCTTCTTCAGTCCCTGCGGTCTTAACCTCTCTACCACCACCAACAGGTCACTTCACAATATTACATTCCCATCTACTACGTTTATTATTGTGTTGTAGTAGTCCAACCACTTGTATTTTCGACACACACACACACCCCCACCCCCAGTGGGGCGCGCCGCACCGGTTGAGAACCACTGGCCTAGTCTGTTTGTCTGTTAGCTTTTAGGGAAACAAGGTTTTCACTTGACTAGCTAATAAATCCATGTTAGTAAAACATGGATTAATGTTAGTTTGGCTCATCAGAGAAACCATTAACTTTATAATTCATAGTGGGATATATATTTAAAAAATATATATTTAAACACATGTTGGCTTTTAAACAGATGCTGCTTGTTTGCTACTTAAATGACAATCAGGCAACTTCAACTTGCTTAAGCATTTGTTCCTAATAAAGTCAAATTAGTAATAATTAGCCTATAGGATGTTACCCACTTAGCTTGCTAACAGTACTTGGTAGATTTTGTTAGCCTTTCTGTGTTAGCTAGACTGTATGTTATGTTGCTTTTCTTTTAGCAGATATTCCATTCAATATGTTTATAGCCTTTTAGCTTTCTGTTTGCTCTCTGTGCATATACTATTGCAACAGTCCCCATGGCTATTCTACAGCTACTGACGGCATCTTAGCGTGAAGCTGTGTGACTCCACAGCTAATGTGAGCTACAACATTTGAAAGGCTCAAATGATGACTTTTATTTAGTCTGTCCTCTTAGTGTCTACTTCTCAGTTGTTGGGTTTTTTTATGTTTTGTCTGTGTGAGCTGTGAGAAAAGCTACACTGATAAAAAGAAAAGAATAAACAAAAAAAATGTTTATTATTCATTGCTTGTGAGCATAGCTAGTTAGCTACTCCGCTCACACATTCTGTCGCTTTCATTGTTCTCGCTCTCTCTTTTTTTTAACCAACAGAAATGCTAACAGGCTTTCTTTCTTTCTTTTTTTTTTTAAGTATAATATTAAAGTATGGCAATCAAAATCTACTTCTTTGCAATCTGCAATTTTCTTTTACAAATAGCTTACAATAACATGTTTCTTCCATAGAGTCATTAAATCATTGAATTCATGTACATATGTCCTTCTGCTTTTGAACCATTTTTCTAACATTACACATTTCTCCCTTTTCTCTCAACTGGAGGCTGTTTCTCATAATAATGCTGTCATTAATGTCCAAAATATTAAACATTACCCACTTTAAATGCTCGACGTATCAACTTATGATGGATATGTGTTTGCTAAATTCTGCCAAGTAAGTAATCCATCAAACTCTGGAACGTAGCCTCTCGGTTTATTTCATTCAGGATAGCAGTATGGAAATGTGGCTGCGAAGAAACTGGCTGTGACTGAGTGTCACCCCTGCCAAATGTATCTTATTATATGCAGTAAATGATCAATTATTCCTAATGTAGTCAGGTTTGGAGTTTGTAGATAAGGAGGAGATTCTAAGGGGTTATTTGTACGTTTCTAGGGCTTTATGTTTCCCAGTTTTATATGACAAGGGCCACCTATATCCTAGGGAGGTGGTTATGGTTAGGATCTTAGGTTAGGGGTTAGAGGACTAGGACCTTTTTTAGGCCACTGTTATTATAAACATAAAAACATAGGACCTCGGAACCACAGCTATGCTCTTGCTCTTGAGTGTCCTTATTTACTGACTTGTTAGCAAAGTGCTGAGGTGTGCATTAGCAAATAAAATCTGCTGTCAGAAGAGCAGATTTGGAATGAGGAAAAAAAAAATTAGAAGGCTATATCTTTCTTATCGCTAAGCTGCCACTCTGCAGAGCTGAAAGGACCAGCCGTCAAATCAGAGCCATAGAAAAGGCAATAATCTGACAGAAAATAGGGTGCGCAGCAGTGGCGGGAATCCATCAACCAGCTCAAGCAGGGTGCTCTGGGGTGTGGGTGCTGGCACGGGTGCCGGCACAGGCTCTGGCGTTTGCAACCATGGACTATGTGGGTTTTGAGCTAGAGTGCGAGCTAAGCAGAGACACTTGGCAGCACTAGATCTTCTGGAAAGGGTTTGGTGTGTGAGGCTGTGTGAGTGGCCAGGGGAGTTCAGAATATGAGTGAGCTCTTGATGTAGCGAAGCAGTTTGCCCAAAATAAAAGGAATAGATGTATCAGTGTTGTGGTTGAGAGAAGAGGGAAGAAGATGTAAGGAGTGAGGTGGCTACAGAGCGCTGGCCATTTTTTGCTACTTCTGGGCATATTTTTGAACTGGTGTTGGTAGAAGGCCCAACTGGCGATACCAACAGCCAAAAAGCCAAAACTCCTTATGGGACTGGCAACCTCATTGAGCAGCCTGGAAGATTTAGACAAAGAGATCTCAAACTGTGCAAACACACAGTTTGGACTAAAGTGTACTAACTCATGACTTGAAAGTTTTTCTTTTTTTTTTTTCCAAAGAAAAAGTTCAACAAGACAAAACTATAGAATTAGTAACCTCTCTGTCTCTCTCTCTCTCTACCGATCTCCAACTCGTTCTTACACTTGGCCTGACTCCTACACTGCTGTTCAGTGTTCAGCCACAAATGATTCATGGAACTGAATCATCAGCCTCACAGCACACAGGCACTGGGAGGTTATGGGTAAAAAAAAAAAAAAAAAAAAACGCTTGACACCATGTGCAAATGTGAATCATAAAAGACACAGGCGCATAAAATGTTAAACGATTCTGTTCACAAGGGTCATACTGATCATTTTCCCAAATGATTCGTTTTGTCGCTTGCTCAGATGGCTGAAATGACCTTATGAAATGAACGGAACAGCACGTACTGAGGAGGAGGCTTTAAACAAATTTGGAAAGCCACACAGCAAGGTCCCTGAATGAGCAAGAGAAGGAGAGAATTAGATACAGAGAGAGACATGGGGAGAGAGGAAATGTGGCACAGTGTGAATTAAACCTCATACCAAAATGAAAACACCTTTTATTTTAGGAAACTTGTGCATTTACTTTATGTGGTTTCCAAAAATATTCTGTGAATTTAATCGGAAAACAGGTAGAAATTAAATGTATGAAATAGGTCGAGTATGTAAAAATAACTCTTGCAACGCAAAACTAATGCAACTTGGAGAAATAAAACTGCAACTTCAAAGAGCTTCTGGTTCACAAACTTACTGGTGTAACACACAGAACACAGAAGATTTAGAAAAGACAATTTATTGACATGAATACGAATATGAATAATTAAGAAATCAAAGCTACGAGGGTCTAAACATGACCAGCAAGCATCAGAACCAGAGGATAATCCAAAGAGTCATCAAATAAACAGTGTGTCTAAACAGATCTAAGATTAACAGCTTTTTGAAAATTGGCAATACTTCACAACTACCGTAAGCTTATATACACAATATGAGGATGTGACCAGAAAATTGGAGTCACTAGAAGTCTGCTGGCTGTATTAAAGATGTAATGATGTGCTCCATTTGAACTGGGAAGTCAAAATTTCTAAGCTCCCAGTCGGAAATTTCAAATGGGTCAAACCCTGAAGTTGGATATCTGACTTGAGAAGTCAGGAGAACCTCACCAATGTGACCTGTAGGCAGTGAATGCTTCCTGCAGAATGGTCAACAATCCTGTTGTATTCTGTGGTGTAGGACTGTGTTCCATAATGCATTGCATGGAATATCTGATGAAATGAATGCTTCTCTAACTGTATTTGGTGACTCTAGACTCTAGTGTGTAGCAATGCATTGTCCTGTAGGAAGAATAAATGCAGGACATGAACGGATGTAACTCATCAGAAAGGAGGCACGAATAGCATTTACCTGTCAGACATGTTTTATAGATGTGCCAGGGGTTTCATTGCATTGATGGATTATATGAGGTCAAATTTCTTTGCATGCAAGTGCAATGGTCCATGAGTGGTTCACCAAAGCTTGTCATGTTAGCATGAACCCAGAGCATGAAGCACCTAGAAGTCCTAAACAATTTTAACAATTAAAAACAATTAAAAAGCAGCACAAAGTCAGAACTTTCCTTCTAGAAATTCATGCAGCATCCTTCTACTCCACCTAGTTTATCTATATAAATCTTTCCTATATTCCTGATTGATCTTCTGTAAATACCCACCACACACACACACACACACACACACACACACAAAATCCCTCCATGCCTTTCCTCCACTTTAAGCTCATTATTCTGCCTGCAAACCCTGAAGCACATCATCAAATAACGAAGGAGAAAAAAAGAAAAATGAGAAAGAAGTTGGTGTCCTCCTACATGATCCTGCTACATCGTTTTAATAACCTATAGACCTCCAGACCATGCCTCTCTCCTTGCCCTTGTCCTTTTTTTTCTCTCACTCTCTTTTATCCCTTCCCTCCATTTTAACCTCAACTTCATATATCCTTCAGTAGAGTTATTATATTCTCCCCTCTCCACTGCTGTTGTCCAATATGAACATATATTAAAAAGGCAGCATCCCTCATTGCGTTTACACCTCATAATTCCTGCTGCCTCTACTCGCCGTGTTGCCTTGTCACCACGGTACTGGGCCTTAATTACGTTATAAGTCATGTTTGGTACCAAACTGCCACTCTCATATTGCTCTGAGGCCTAGAACATGGGGCAAGGAAGAAAGCGATGGAGAGAGATAGGAACGGAAAAGAGAGCATAGAGTCCCTCAACTTATTACTTCATCAACATCTGGATAGATAGAGATATGGTTAGTGTGGCTCCCTGTTCAACTTTATGCTCATGCTTCATCCGGCTTCATGGTGGTGCGATATGAAATATTTAATAGTCAGAGTTTCAAAACTCATAAATGAATTGAGCCACAGTGAACTAATAAAGCGACTCAATCTGTTTTGTAAACCCCACTTGTGCTGCTCGGAAATAAAAAAAAAAAAATAAAAATAAAAAAGGAGTAGCATGTAGAGGGAGAAAAAAAAATTAATAGTGCGTGAGTGGTGAAAAGAAAAGACGCAAGGCAGAAAAGGTTCGGAAAGAGGATTGTCTTCACAGCTGGAAACGTCTAGAATGCATTTTCCTCCAAACCTCACTCTAAAGCTGACGGCTAAGATATTAGATATGTCTGTGCCATACATGGTTATTGTGCTGGGAGTCTTCGCCCAGGCACCAAATCCGAGAAAAGCCTGTAATAATCTGTCAGCTGAGGAAGATGCCCCTGCAGACAAGATGCCCCTAATCCATCTGGATCGATAGAGAGCTCAGACGGGGCTTGTCGCTCCTGCTGTGTCCATGGACCCAGGCTGTGTACAGCACCAGTCTGTTCCCCAACACCACCCATCATTCACACATCTCATACGCGCAGGTTCCAATGAGCAACCTGGGGGTTAATAATGGGAATGATTGAGACCCATAGAGGGAAGGCGGTGGGAATACTGGGGTCAGCCTGTGAACCACAGATGATGGAGCGACAGATGGAAATGGAAGATCGGGTGCCTGTAGACATATCACGCGCAGGGGCCTTACTGTGTTTTCATGGCAACAGTCAAGCCAATTATCCAGCCAGGGCCAGGACACACGGGGGCCAGCGCTGTCAAAACATGCAGTGATAGTTCTGGCACTGCGTATAGCATTACATGCTACATTGCACAGGTGCATTCGTTTCGGTGGGTTTCACAAGTATTGGCACTACTGGTGGTTCATGTTTGTTTGTTTGGGCCTAAAGTAAAATATTTAGCAAAGTGATTGGAAGTTTTATTGAAGCACATATTAATAGAAAATGTTTTAAAACTGTGAAAATCAACACCAATAGTGTGGGGCACTCTTAATAGAGCATTTAGAAAGACTCTTTAATAGGCCAATCATATAAAATTATATGTTTATTTTTTATTTACTTATATATTTATTCATTCACACATTTTTATATTTATTATTATTTGTTTTATTTATTTATTTATTATTTTATTAGTAGTGTGATGGCCTGATGATCCTGCCTGCAATTTTGTTTTGTCTCTGTGTTTTGTGTCTTTTCGCAGGTGTGGTCGCAGCCCATCATTATTGGCGACACCTGGGCCTGGTGTCTCCATGTTGTTAAAAGCAGTCCTCCCCTTTACCCGCAGGAGCTTTCTTTTTTCTCCCTTTTTGTTTTCCGGCATGCAACACTTCATTCCACTATCTACACATCCAGGCACTCACTTTACATTACTGACTTTACTGATTTCAACAATACCATTTCGGTTTTGTTTGCCTTTGCTTATGGGTTTTGTGGCAATAAATTAAGCATTATGTTTGACTTTAAGCACTGCATCCTTCTTTTTGCCATGACCTTTGAGCCAAGTCATGACAAGAGTAGTAGTGAAGATAGCCTGGATAGCCACAGAAAATAGTACAAGAATTGGGGGGGGGGATTAAAAAAAACAAGCAATAATTATAAAATGTTTAGCTGTGCCTGAGGAAGGGAGTTCATTCAGTCACCAGAACAAAGATTCAGAAACCGTCAGAACTCTGAAATGCCCAGGCTTTATTTCTCCCTACTTGGTTGGTCTAAAATACTTCAAAATGCACATGAACTCACATGGACTCAGAATGCACAGGTCGGGAATACTCCCTTTAATTCACCCGAGCTGAATGCCTGAGAAGGGCCACTACTGACGATCAGGCCAGGAGGCTTGTCTGCCGTTAGGCCTCTATAATAGCGGACAGGTTTGGAAATGTCAGAGGGAGTATCTCTGTGCAACACGCCACTGGCACAGATGTTTTATACACAGAATGATGCAACCTTTTAGCAGTCACCTCCTGTTGAGAATAGGGTGTTGGTGGCATTTGAAAATGTAATAGGTGTTTACTATATCGGGGTGTATCGGAATGGAAAGTGTGTTTTGTTCTGCTGTTGATGAAACGGAGATAAAAAAAAAATTAAAAAATCCCCTTCTTGCTTTATTAACACAGGCAGCAATCCCTAAATTCGGTCTGTAGAGCTTTGGAGTTAATGAACAGACATGTTTCTTTAAGCCTTTTATAGGGAGCAAGATGTTTCATTGATTTTTCTATATTAAAAAAAAAAGGGAAATAAAAGTTCAGACTAATAGATTTTTTTACACAGTAGATAGCAGTATTTGTGAAAAAGATGCCATTCTTATTTACTTGTGACCTTCAAATAATTTCTGGTTCAATACTACAGATAAAGGGTCTACTGTAGAACCCAGAGCTCACTACATGAGCATTTTTACGTCATCTTACATGGATGAAGGCAATCTCTATTCTTAAATGCCTCTAAATTCTGCCTAATGAGACCGTTTATTCTGACCAAATATCACAGGAGCTCTGTGTGCCGCCTCAGACTTAAAGGCAATCCCAGCATTCAGTGTGGCACAACTTTGTCAAGTGATGGAAAATGTCCTGGAACGTATAGACGCAACAGTGCTTCAGGTGTCCACCTAATATATTAGATTTCTATGCAATAAGAGAGACCGAGATTTAATGACTACAGTACAATAAGGAGCTGCAACCATAAAACTTCAGAGATGCCACTGGTGAAATAGTTTAGTTTCACCTTGAACATGGCATCCTACAAATAAAACAAATAAATAAATAATAATTAAAAAAAAACTTGTTATGATGCACAAAAACAATATATATATGGAAAAAAAAGACCTTTTTACCTTGTCTAATTATCCAAATCACTCCACAACACACCCAATGCATCTACATTCTCTACTAGATCCAAGATCGAACAAGTTTCAAAATCATCTAAAAAATTTGTTTATTTTTTAAAAAAAGATGTTACACACAAACAACTAACATAACATATTTTCTTTTATTTAAAAAAAAATCACGGTTTTAATAAAATATACTTATATTTTACTAATAATTACAAAGCTTACTCCTAATATTTCGTTGTTTAGTTGAACATTTATTTAACGTTGCCTGGGGTTTATTTTGAGAGCACATAACAAAAAAATAAGGTTTTAACTAAAGCTGGACATTGTAAGATGGCAGTGGGGCACTTCACTGGCAGACGGTGAGTTGCCGTAGGCAACCTGGAAAACCCGGAGTGGTATGTGTATTCTCCTATCGATCAAGTGGAATGCATTCCTTTATGAAGCAATAGAAACAGCGCTCAGTGAACTAATATTGGGGGAGGTGTGCAAACAAGTTATGGATTGAATGGTGGCGACCTTCATGAATAAACGTCACAGAGGTGCTGGATCCACATGAATAAGTTCCGGAACGCAGATGCTCCAAATATGAGAGGTGTCGGAACAAGATCTGGTCCAAATTAAGAACTGGTAGTGGGCACTAAGACAGATAACTTATCTGAGCGACTAATTGTACTGGGTTGTGGAGGTGCTGAAGTCTAGATAGTTAGTTTGCATGGTTTGGCTCGGAGCTATATCTGTGACCTCCTCTGCTTCCATTCCACCTCACAAGCCCCACAATCATGCAATCAGATGCTTTTAGTCATTCCATACTCTCAGATGAGGTTCAATGGTGACTGGGTCTTTTCTCTAGCTGCCCGAAGACTCTGGCATATTCTCACATGTTTTATAAAGAAATCCCCTTCATTAAATGTCAAAATTAATAACTCATTTATTTCTCAGGCATACGAGTCCTTTTAACAATTATTATTTAAGTATCTTCTCTGTCTCACTCTGTCATGTTATAGCTGTTTTATTTAACTGTATTGTTTTTATTTGATTTATTTTGTATGCATGTTATGTTCCTGCTCAAGTGTGCCTTGTCATTTTAATTAGTTAAAGGGTGTTTTTATTTAATACTATTGTGCAGCACTTGTCTTTAAATGTGCTGTAGAATTAAAGGTGTCTTGACTCTATTATACTGTATGTGTGTATTCATTGGAGAATTAGGTGTATGAGGTGTATATGAGACTTATATGTATAAATATAGGTGAGAAGGTTAATAAATGTAGGCAGGACAGGTTATGTGCAACACTGATAGTAAAAAGCAATTTTATTGTGAGAGCTGTGTGTGACCGAAGCTGCCCGAGCAGGACCTGTACCTGTGATCTTCGCCTTTCTTCCAATGCATTACAGCTGGCTAAGTGAGCCAGGTGTGCGATCTGTAAGTAAACCAACTCAGAGGAGTGAAAAAAACACAAACTAAACCGACATGGGAATAGCATGCTCAGATAAAGGAAAGCTTAAAATCCGATAAGAAATGATAAACAAAAGGCGGCAGTGACGTTTGCAGTGTCTCTCACTGTACACAATTAAAGCAAAGGCAATGTCTTCCTTAATATATACACAAGACAGAGTAGACTTCCACAAGCTGTGGCTTCTGCTGTAGCTTCTCTTTAAAATATATCTTTGGACTGAAGACCTACAAAACCGCCCTTCCTAAACAATTGCCCAGTTAGATTACCCCGGTCCAAAACCGGTCTTTTTCCTGGCACTTAAAAAAAAAATACAAAATTACTTCAAGCTGAAGCCTTACACCAAGGCTGCCTCTCTACAAAAGGGCGACAAGTTCCTGAAACAAAAACATGTATATAAAGACAGGTGTCCACAATTTCCATGAAAAAAACAGCGTGAAGGAATTCCTGTGTGTGGTCATTCTGGCCCAGGGCCGGCCCAAGCATTTATGGGGCCCTAAGCAGATTTTCATTCGAGGCCTTCCATACCGCCTCCGTCCACCTCTGCATATCGCTCAATTACATTTCTCCCTGCGCCAGAAAAAACAAAACATACAAAAAGAAAGCAAAAGGCCTAAAGAGAGAGCTGATTTTTATTTATTATTTATTTATTTAGTTAAATTTTATTGTGTATGATTGTGTAAAATATGTTTTAGCATGATATCTTGGTGCTCTTGGGGGCCCCCTGGTGGCGTAGGGGCCCTAAGCGGCCGTGTATTTCGAGTATGCCTCGGGCTGGCTCTGTTCTGGCCACACCTTTCTGCCTCCATCTACCGACTGCTGACACTACAGCACGGCCTGTTACACATTCACAAACACACTGACACCAAGGATCTCTAATCTCTAATGAAGCCAACTGCATGTCTGTAGACTGTGGGAGAAAACTGGAGCACCCAGAAGAAACCCTTATGGATACAGGGAGAACATTATATTTGTTACATGTAGTTAATATCTAGTGATGATCCTTTAAAAAAGATAAACAAATATTTAAAAAAAAGATACGAATTTGAAGCCTGAATTTGCCCAGGCTTTTTTTTTTTTTTTTTTTTTTGGTTGAGTAGGAGTGGGATGCAGGGCAGAGTAGGATGCAAGTGCAAGTAATATTTATTTAAGCAGTTCAAAAATAGTAGACAAATTTCAAACTGTAATTCAGAGGCAAAACAGAGACAGACAATGGTCAAGCAATCTATAAACAGTGGTGGTTACGGGCTAAACTAAAGTTTAACAAGTGATATCTATGAACATGAACGAGGCACATTAGGCTGTGGATACAAGTACTAAACAACTAAAAAAAAGTCTCACTGTAAAAAAAAAAAAAAAAATCTGTCAAATTACTGTGGATCAGCCGTGGCCTAGTGGTTAGAGAACCGGTCTCGGTTCGATCCCCACCCAGGTCAAGACACGACTGAGGTGCCCCTGAGCAAGGCACCTAACTCCCCTAACTGCTCCCCGGGCGTCGTGGTTTGGGGCTGCCCCCCGCTCCGGGCAAGTGTGTTCACTGCCCCCTAGTGTTCGCTGGTGTGTGTGTTTCACTGCACGGATGGGTTAAATGCGGAGGTCACATTCCTTCTGTGTGTAAACACAGTAAGGCAAAATAGTTCACTTTCATTCATTCAGTTAACCGGTAACAGTAAATATCTGTTAATTTATCAGCATAATACGGTATTTTCTGTCAAGATGCCACATCTTACCTCAACAAAAAATTTACATAGTACTGTATGATTGTAGGGTAAAGCTTTAGGTTTGTATAAGAAACTGCTAAAAGACCTATATTCATTTTGAGTGAAAAAATGTGTTTTCCATAATTTGATGCGACTGGGTGAGTCGAGTCATTTGATCGCGACTCATCTTGTTTTCCACCGTTTGAATGCTTTTGTGTTCTGTGGACTGTCTTACACATCACACCAGTGCATGAATTGTGTATTAGCGAATTAACAAACTCCCAGGCCAGAGCTGGCATCCAATGCTCTCCTGAAGGAGTTGAAACCAGCCGATTCATTTGTGTCTGACGCATTTGTAGCGCACAGCTCCGATAAGAGCCGTCGTTGAGATGAATTTAAAGCAAGGCGGTAGCTAGCTGCTAACATTGCCCATCTGGTCAGTGTCTGATATGGTCAGTGTCTGCATAATTATTGAACTTTTAAGATTTAGATGTTGATAATTATGTCTGTTTCAGTAATTAGCGAAAAAGTTGGAAGCAAGCTCTGTAGCTTGATAAATCAATTGTAAAATTTATAATTTGTGCACTGCAAAATAACCACAAAATAGTTGTTACTGTCTTATACTGTAGTCCAATATACAGTTAAATACTGTGAAAATAAATTACAGTAGATGCACTATAATAAAAAAAAAACAGTAAAATGCAGGCATCTTGATTAATCAACGGGGGAAACTCAAAAGGAGTGAATCTAATCAGGGGACGTAGAAGAGACAGCAAGGGAAGGAGACAATACATTGTATATGTCATATTTATAAGTCGCTTTAGGACAAATGTATTTTATATATATATATATATATATTAGGGCTGTCAAACGATTAAAAATTTTAATCGCAATTAATCCCAGAATTTCATAAATGAATAAGGCTTTAAAGTAAAATGTTACAATTAAAATGGCGAACACATGTTATGCTAAAAGTACTTGTTAAAA
>JAOVVF010000032.1:4257901-4270119 GCA_028565595.1 Duopalatinus emarginatus | reverse complement strand
CCATTTTCTCTTGTCCCAGCAGTTTTTAACAAGTACTTTTAGTATAACATGTGTTCACCATTTTAATTGTAACATTTTACTTTAAAGCCTTATTCATTTACATAGATTAAAAAAATTATTACTATTAACTATATGAAATTTTGAGATTAATCACGATTAGCGATATATATATATATATATATATATAAAACAGGAATATCTCCAAAACAGCAGGTTGTTGTGGAGTTCCCCAATATACGTTGGTTAGTACCTAGAAAATGTGGCCCACAGAAGGACAACCACTGAACTGACGACAGGGTCACAAAGATCCCTAAGGCTCACTGTTGTGGCTAACCTGAGTGGTCCGATTCCCACAGTAGATCCCCACAAGAGGCTGCTGCTAATGTGTTGGTGTCAGATACAGGAGACCTTTAGAGGTCCTGAAAGGTCCAAGCCTCAACAAGACAGAGCTGTTTTGGTGGCTGTTTTGTCACCTAACTGATATTGTGCACCTTATAGTAAATAAATTTTATTCTGGCCAGTCAGAATTAAAAATTCAGTATTTGTATGAAGCAGATTATGAGGTTCATGAGGCATTACTGGCATGAATAAAATCCCTACACGGGATCATTACTAACTTATAAAGCACAGTTATAATGGTTTATGAATGCAGCCTTCATAGAAAGTGTTGCTGCAAATGATCCACTCTCGGTTATTTTTTTCTTTCCCCAAATTAAAACCATTATTAGGTTTGAATTGTATTGGAATTTACCCAAAAGCTATTAACTTGACATATGACCACACAGATCAAACTACTGTGTAAAAGATTAGGCTTTTTCTCTAACACTGCCATGTTATAATATTCTCATTATATCTTATCACCATATTAGATCATAATGTTAATATACTTTAGCTACAATGACTCATGACTTATTGTCATTTGTTTCTCTGACGTACCTCAGTAAGACCATTCTGTGAACCACACTGCTTGTGTATTCCTGTGTGTTATGCTTACAGCTGCTTATTCGATATGATAGTATAATTTGCTACCTCACATCTCCTATTTACTGCCCAAAATGCCCTCTTCATGTTGATGAATTAAAGAAAAAAACTGGATGTGTGTGCAGTTTCACTCCCCCAGGACATTGTTTTGTGCTGTACACTGTAGATTTGTAGATTGTAATAACTCAGCACACAGAGATCTGCATAATACTCTCACATGCATTTGCAAGTCAATTTATTGTTGGTTGTAGATGGGGAAATTGTAGACCCTGGACAAGTCTGACTGTTTCACTTGGGTTTCAGCACAAAGAGCTGATAAATTAATTATATGACCAGTGTAGTAAAATGGTACGACATTTACACCATATATCTAAATTTTCAGAAAGTGAAAGTGAAGTGATTGACCAACTGTGCTTGCACCTGGATGACCTCTGCATTTAACCCATCAGTGCAGTGAAACACACACTAGTGAATGAACACACTCGGGGGAAGTGAAAACACTTAGCAAGAGCATTGAGCAATCTTTATTCACAGCACCCAGGGAGGGTGGGATGGGGGGTTAGGTGGCTTGTTCCGGGGCACTTCAGTTATGTCTTGTTATTATGGGGGACTTAAACCTGTTCCTACTAAATGTTTTACCATAAATGAGGGTGTTTTCAGTTCAGAAAGACAAAGCTAGAACCCAAACTGGAAACCTGTGCAGTAGTCTAATCAGATTTAGACAAATTTGTGAAGAATATTTGAGAGAAAAAGTTCTTTTGTGTACATAGAAAAAATCTTAAATCTGAGTTCACCTCATGAAAAATGGGAGCAAAAACAAAAGTGTTGCGTTTATATTTTTGTTCACTATCTATACATAGCACAACAAGTAAGGAAATTTTCCACACTTTGACCTACAATACAATTGTTTGTTAAATAAATAAAAGGTTGAATTTCCGATATGTCTTGTTTCCTCAAACTTCAATCATCCAGTCCAACAAACACCAAACAAGTCAATGGTAAAATGAGCTGTCGGGCAATGACAGAGAAGATTTGGAATTTTTTTTCATGGGCACAACCCACATACTCAACTCTGCTGCTCATCCCTCAAATACATGTTCCTTACAACTGTGGCACTATTAAAACTGGAAATTAACAGGCTTTCCAATTGTGTAAGATTTATTATCAAGAAGCTTCATTACAACAAAAAATTATCTACCAAACACAAATGTCCTTACTTTTTGTTGTATACACACACACACACACACACACACACACACACACACACATATATATATTTATATACTAGGGCTGTCGAAGTTAACGCGATGATAACGCATTAACGCAATCTCAAATTATCGCATTAAAAAAATAGTGCCGTTAATGCAAATTCTAATTTGGCCCTGCGATTCACCTGTAGTTCATGTTGAGGCTTGTCACACACTGCTTCAGTAAGAGTAAGGCTGCGTCCGAAATGACATACTTAGGACATCCGGGAACCTTTCACATACTACCTGTTAATCATTTTTTTTAAATCTATGTAAATGAATAAGGCTTTAAAGTAAAATGTTACAATTAAAATGGTGAGCACATGTTATGCTAAAAGTACTTGTTAAAAACTGCTGGGACAAGAGAAAATTATATTCACTCACATACTAGGCAGTACTGAACATACAAAACACAAATAAAATGAAACTTCCTGTTTAACAGATCTTTCACCATCACTCAAACTTAGACTGCGTCCGAAATCGCATACTTCCGTATGGCAGGTGTAGTGCATCCGAGGCTGTGCATACTGCTCGCTCGCATACTGGAATTGCGTACTGCTTTAACGGTACAACAGTGCACACTGCTTCACATTCAATGTACTGCTTAAATACGCGATTTCGGACGCAGCCTTACTCTTACTGAAGCAGACTGCGACAAGCCTCAACATGAACTACAGGTGAATCGCAGGGCCAAATTAAAATTTGCGTTAACGGCACTTTTTTTATCGCGATAATCTGAGATCGCATTAACGTGTTATTATCGCGTTAACTTCGACAGCCCTAATATATATATATACATATATATATTTCAAATGCATAGATAGACCGACAGATACAGTAGATAGATTTATTTTTTTCATAAAAGAACATTTTTTGTGAGAAGTCATAACCTTTGTTGCAGTCTCGGTCATATAAATTTAAAGTCTCCTGCATCTTGTAGGTCCTGTGAATTATTTATCAGATATGTTTGAATGATGTGATTTTAGGTTGACAGTACACATAACCGTTCAGTTATAAATGAAATAACGTTTACACTAGTAAACACTGCCTCCAATTTGTCCTTCCTTGCCTTTTTATAACCTGTATCAGAGTTTTCAGACTAACACCTTGCCATATTGACCTCCACATTCCACACAGTTTCTCTACATGCTGGGTCTAACTTCTGTACTAAAGTGCAGGAGCGATAAAGAATCTTAAGTCACGGTCTGTATCTTTAGCAGAAATGCCTACTTTTTGCATCCCACTGATATTAAATGAACTGATATGAATCAGATTCTAAGCAGACAAAGTGTCCTTCACATCAAGCTGTGTGCTTGTCTGAGTTAAATAACTTAAAATATTAAGAAAACCCGTCTACACCTCTTAGAAAAGTAACACTTTGCTGTTCAATAACTCTATATGATTTGTGCATTTATGGGCGAGTCAATTTAACATTTTATGCTTCAAATATAATTCCCAAAAGTCCCATCCATTATAAATTATGATCAATATACATTTAAGTTTTCAACACTTTCACCACATAATATTTGGAGTGAAAATGTGTACTGAAGGTTGTGAGAAGAAGAAAGTTTTGATTACCTTTAACCTACAATACAACTGAAAAATAAAATCACATGGAAAAGTGTCCAACCAGCCTTGAACCATTTTGGTGAATTGTCAGTTGTTTGACTTTTTACTTTTACTACATGAAACTTCAATACCAGTCAAACCAAACAAATTGATCATTCTGCATATAGGAAAGGACAGGAATAAGCATAGCAAGTGGTTTTATGTATTAGTGCGTAATAAAAAAAAAAAAAAAAAAGGAGTGGTTTGATCTGCAGGTAGTTGAACTGTTGAGACTCAATAACATTATGTGGCAATACAATAAAGTCAGTTGAATACCTGAATGTAATGAACGAGTAGGTTAAAACTGCAGTGGATTTTTTTTTTCCTTTCTTATGTCACAAGTATATTCCACAACCACAGTATCGGTATTCATCCGCTTTCACTCAAACAGCGAACAAGTAACTCAGGTCTCCACAGAGTTCCGACCGTAACCCCATTGAAAGTCTTTGTTATGTGCTGGAGAAGACTTTACGCGGTGGTTTGACTCTCCTGACATCAACAAGATCTAAATACAAAACTAAATACAAAACTTCTGTAATCTGAATAAGTTACTTATTCGGTAAGTACAGTATAAAGTAGTAGGCTTGAGGTCACATTCAAGACAGAGAATTGAATATTCAGCCATGGATACGTGATCCAGCCTAAACCTAGTGACCTCTAACAACCTATAAGTCATGCCGGCTTAATTTAGTTTAAGGCTGTGTAATTAACATCGTCTTGAGCCAGCGGGATCTATGATCCCGAGTCGCTGTTGGATTTAATCATGCTGCTTTTTCATCTTTACAGGCTAATTCAGTCTCTCAATAAAACAATCTGATTGGCTCATCTGAAGTTAAAGCAAATCTTTGTATCATGCCACATCACCAGCAGCTTGGAGTAGGAGATTTGTTTGTGTAGACTCAGTCAGTGAGCAGTCTTATTGCTTTCCAGCTTATCTGAGGCTCTGAATGGCATGAAGGCACATTAATATGATTTTTCTTTTTTCTGTTATCATGGTGATGGAGATTGATTAATTCTTCTCATCATTCCTCTGGTACTTTCTCTACTTTCTGACTTTCTCTGTACTACTTGCATAAACCAGAGGCTAGAGATGGACGGCCGTCATCCGCCCATGTAATCTGGCGAGGAGTAAACGCAGCCTCCGCAGTAGCATATCTAAGCCGTTATTAGCATATTTTTGTCTTTGATTTTTGCTACACTGATGGGACTTTGTTAATTAAATGTTGAATTACTGTGCATATCTGAAACTTTTCTCTTTTTCAAAAATGACTGTGAACTTGTCAGATGGTTCCTTTACAGCACAAAATTGCTTGCTATTCTCTCTGCAGGGGGATTTTTATTTGGGAATCATTTTTATCATGTAGTGCCATAAACAGTGCCACAGTATACAGTATGTACTGTATATTCCCGATCTGCGGGCAAAGATGAAGTCCTAAATTCATTCTAAATTCATTTTGTGTGAAATGTTCTAAATATTAAGAGGCATAAATGCTGAGGTTTGATTGAAGAGCAGAGGATAAATGAGGATCTGTGTGTACTGTAGCAACTTGCCAAAACACTCATTAATCTTAATCAGCAACACTGAGCTAAGAGCACGAAAACATACTCAGAATTATTCATTCATTTTACTGCATCATATTTCCAGGGAGGCTTTGCGAACCCATTTCTTTGTCCAACCACCTGAAATGCCTTTTTTTAATGACAATTTAAAGAAAAAACTAAATAAACTAAAAAATATATAAACAAATTAATTTTTTAAAAATAGCTTGAATCGTAGCAGTTGTTTTTTATCGTGACACCTAAAATAATTGCCAAAGAAATATTTAAAATTGCAGTGAGACAGACAGACGGACAGACAAACAGTCAAATTAAGTAATTAATTGCTTATTATTATTATTATTATTATTAATAGTAGTAGTAGAAGTAGTAGTAGTAATAATAATAATAATAATAATAATAATAATAATAATAATAATAATAATAATCCACATGGTTATGGAAATTTCCCTACTTAATGACTGACATTTCAGCATTTACAGCTCATGGTTTTCATGCAGTAAACCAACTATAAGGTGTTTTTATTACCATATTATATTGTTTCTTCTATGTTTTAATGATGAAACATAAAGAAAAATCCATGATTTTTTACACAATAAGTATCTTGCCATATGTTACATTTCTTTGTCTTTATGCATGTCCAAAGTTTTGCACTTACGAGTCTATAATATGAGAATATAAATAGTACTATAAGCGTGTGTATTTTTTCACTGCTTCTGGTCTTAATCAAGACACATTTGTGAAGTTCTGCACTGACAAAGCTCACTGATGTGCATGGGGGTGGGGGGTGGGTGGGTAGTGAAGGCTGGCCCATCTGGTCTGATACTGCAGAAGATCCACAGAAGGATCATGGTGCCAGATACAGATACAGATATATGCCTGCGTGAATATTTGTACAGTGCAGTACTGTAGATGTGGAGTAGAGGTAATAATTGCTAGCTATGTCCTAGCATACGATATTGGTATCTTAATCCTAGTTATTAGGATTATGGCATAAAGGAATGCATTGCTCAGGTGTCTGGTGGCTTTTGTATCCAGGGTTCTGTATCACCTGTAGGATGGGTAGAGCATCATTATGATACAGGGAGATTATCCATGCCCAATGTAAGTTGCTGTATATAAATGATAAACGGTTTGAATGAGTATGTTATTATAAACCAGAGCTGTCAGTTTTAGATTTGAGAATTCAACAGTGCTGTGGTATAACATCACAGTGAATTATTACATCAAATGAATTTATTCATGACTGTTCGTTATTTTTGGCTCTAATTCTGTCAATATCATCTGGATGGCTCCTGCTGTGGAGATTGCCTGGATGTGTGATGCTCTGTGGTCCCAGGGAAACTGATACCTTCAGTGTTTCAGTGTTTGCTTGAGCGACAGAAAGAATTGTTACGGACCAAACCACAAAAAAAGCTGGAGAATGGCAATGTGCTTCATTTAGTTTCTCAAGTGACTTATTACTTAATCCAAGTGAAGCATTGCCATCTGCTGAATATTTAACTACATTTAAAGTGCAGCTTAGTTGAGTGGCGTAGGTGTAGGTGGAGATTCTGCTTAAATAAATAAATAAATACAATGTAATGCTGGTAAATTTGCGAAGACATTGTACGAGTCTGGGAAAACATTTTAGTTGCTTGTCTCTGATAAAAATAAAGAGATGAAGACACCAATGCATTCGTGGCTCGCAGCTTGCAACTTGAATATGAAAGCTTATTGACAGATGGATGAATGTATTGAAAAGTAGGGAGGATGTGTCATTACTGAAAGTGAAAGTGAACTATACGCTTACGGTTTTTGCACACAGAGGAATGTGACCTCTGCATTTAACCCATCTGTGCTGCGAAACATGCTCACACCAGTGAACAGTAGGGGGCAGTGAACACACTTGCCCGGAGCATGGAGCAGCCCCAAAACTCAGCAGCCAGGGATCAGTTGGGTGACCTCAGTCATGTCTAGCCCTGTGTGGGGATTGAACCCGGGACCTTCCGGTCACAAGTCCGGTTCATGAAACAATAGGCCACGGCTGAATGTTGACTAAAAACAATTCTACAGCCAGAGTGCAGATAGATTTTGACCCACTCTTGTATACCATACTTTAACTGCTCAGATTTAGAAACTATAAATATGTTTCACATATTATTTTCCTTCAAGCCTTGTTATTTGTTTTCTAACTATGATTAGCACTAGAAGTCTACACTGGGTTTGGGTCCCGCTGGGTCCTTCCAGACCCAACGCAAATCTCATGGGAATGAGAGGTTTGCACTTATCTGTGGGCGGGAATGGGTGGCTAAAACAAAACACTGCAGGATTATAGACTATAGCCTAAAGGTAATTCCGAATAAATAAAATACTGAGAATGAGAATAGAATATGAAACTGCCTTTATTTCATTTAAAAACTATTTGAAAATAACAAAAATTGGAGTGTTATTCCTGACAAGTGCATAAAAAGCTATGCAGGCCAGAAAAATGAAACAAACCCCAACAATCTCTTTATTAATAGCCTATATTATGTTTTCTCCTGCGGGATGGGAGAAGACACAAAATCAATGCATCAGTGTGCGGGAATAATTCTCATAGCTTCACGGGTTGCGGGCGGGAGTGGACATACACATCGCGGGAATGGGCAGACACGTGGCACACCTTCCGGTCGCGGGCGGTAACGGTCAGAAATTCGGCGGGAGCGGGCGGGAGCAGGATGAAGAAAACAGTCCCGCGCAGTTCTCTAATTAGCACCATGATGCTGCCCCAACCTATGATAAGGCACAAATAACAGATACATTTCCATAATGTTAAGTAAAAAGAAAATAAAGGAACATAAGGTCAGGATCGAATCCAGATTCTCTGAACCTGTTTGAATTGAATGATTGAATGATATCTACTCTACCGGTAAAAAAAAAATTAACAATAATATAATATATATATATTTGTTTTTGTGACATGCCATTTAGTTTTCATATATCTTAAATATTTTACTCATTTATTCCCACCATTGGCTGTTGTTCTTCTTCAACTTTATCCACGTCAGAGTTGCTGTGGATCTGGACTCATGGAAGGGATATTCCTGCAAGGGTGTATTCCTGCAATACTGCCACTGAGAGCTGTCCTGCCAACCCGCAATGCTTTTTGGATGTAGGAAGAAACTCCAGCAGCACAGGCAGAACATGTTAAACTCTGCAATCTGGAGCTATGACAGCAAGACTACCCACTGAGCACCGGTCCTTAATAACCATCTCTGAATTTAGATTTTTTTTTCATCCTTATCCATGCACAGATCACACAGTCAAGCCGAATCTCCACGTCATGTGTCAGCAATCTTCCCATCAGTGGCTAGCACATAAGCCGTCTGAGATTCCCCTCACACCACTGACATACTGACTGAGCCTATCCTGTCGTTTCTGTAACTACTCCAAGCTCTCATCACTCTGTCAATCTGAGTCACTGTGCCGTCATGCCTTTGGTCCGACGCCTTCACGGAGGAATGACAGTGCAGAGACTCTGCTCAGACTGACAGGGCGATCAGAGTGCAGCGGCACGGCTACACAAAATATATCTGCGGCTGAAGTGGAAAGCGTTAACCTGTCACCTGGGACCCTAGAATAGCACCAAGCTACCATTCTGATAGCTTTTCACCGTGGCTGCAGAGCTGAGATGCAATGTGACATTTGAGAGCAATTTCCTGTTCCTACTAAAAGTTCAAGCACAGCCTGATGAAAAGCCGGCTTTCATCTAATAGCATCAGAAAATCAGGCAATTGTTACTGTGTACTGCAAGAGAGATGGCGAAATGACTCAAATATTGGTTTAGCAACGACCACCCTGAGGAGCAGGGCTTTGCATCATGGCTCAGCATGGACAGAGGTTGAAAAGGCTGAATGAAAACTGTTACAGCTAGCACATTGATTCAGATTGGACTTATTACATCTGTTGTATATAGTCAGAAATAAAAATAGATGAATTCTAACCAATTCTAACTAATTTTGGAAGACAGATAGGGTCATGTCAAATACCATAAAGGTTGAGGGTCACACCAAATACGGTGACAGCAAGGATCTTACCAAATACCGTAAAGGTAGAGGGTATACCAACCCTGGTGAAGGTATGGGTTCATACCAAATACAGTGACGATTAGGGGTCATACCAAATACAGTAAGGATCAGGGGTCATACCAAATACAGTAAGGATCAGGGGTCATACCAAATACAGTGACGATTAGGGGTCATACCAAATACAGTAAGGATCAGGGGTCATACTGAATATAGTAAGGATCAGGGGTCATACCAAATACAGTAAGGATCAGGGGTCATACTGAATACAGTAAGGATCAGGGGTCATACCAAATACACTAAGGATCAGGGGTCATACCAAATAGAGTGACGATCAGGGGTCATACCAAATAGAGTGACGATCAGGGGTCATACCAAATAAAGTGATGATTAGGGGTTATACCAAATACAGTGACAATTAGGGGTCATACCAAATAAAGTGATGATTAGGGGTTATACCAAATACAGTGACGATTAGGGGTCATACCGAATACAGTGACGATTAGGGGTCATACCGAATACAATGACAATCAGGGATCATACCAAATAGAGTGACGATTAGGGGTCATACCAAATAAAGTGATGATTAGGGGTCATACCGAATACAGTGACGATCAGGGGTCATACCAAATAAAGTGATGATTAGGGGTCATACCGAATACAGTGACGATCAGGGGTCATACCAAATACAGTGAGGATTAGGAGTCATACCAAATACAGTGACGATTAGGGGTCATACCAAATACAGTGAAGGTAAAGTTAACAGCTGATATCAAACACAAATACAAATACAAATACAAAAGCTAAGAGGACATACCAAATACAATAAAGATAAAGGGTCATACCAATTATAATGAGGGTCAGGGGTCATACTAAATAACCTCATTAGGGGTCATACTAACTATAATTAAGGTAAGGGGTCATGCTAAATACAGTAATGGTAATGGGTCACATCAACGATAATGAAGGTAAGGGGTCATACTAAATACAATGACAGTAAGGGGTCATACTAAACTTTGGATAAGACAGCAAAATGCCAAATGTTTTCCAGAATGTTTTTTCTGGCCTCTTGGTTTATCAGCTGACGTGAGAAAGCTGTGGTTTCAGTGAGTCAAATTCATCACTTAATTAGAGAACACTAGCAATATCGTCTGTGCTGACGCTACTCATTATCACCTAACCGGCACTGAGGATTCACATCAGAAATGAGGAGGTAGGGACAAGTCATACAGATGGCACACTGACGGTGGATGGTGTTGATAAACTACATGTCACACAGCTGTCAAATCGCATCTTATTTTTGGCGAAAAAAGGTAGTTTGTATGTATTTAAAAAAACTGTCAAATACATCACTGGAATGACATTATACTTCAAAAATAATGACATCCTTGTTGTCGTTTGTCATTTCCGTTCTCTATTATCCACTCTATTTTTTGCCTGTTCCTCGCTTTTATTTCCTTTTGTTTGCTCACAGAAGACACATCATCCGTATGTAAGTGTGGCTCTCACTGCATTTAACTAAGTAAATGTAATGAGTGTGAGTGCAAAATTCCCTCATAGCAAATATTCTGAGTCACTCTCTCCTGTCAGTGTGTATGTGTAGACATGATTTTTATATTTTTTAAAGATATATGAATATGTGATCGTTTTGACCAAAAAGATGCCCCTGTAATAATTTATACAATATGTATACAATGAAGGGCTAGAAAAAATTGGTACACCAGTCTATTGGTTGCATTGGTGTGGTACAGTGGTAACATCATTGGTCCCTATGTGAAAGACCTGGGTTCGATTCCCGGTCTGGGCAGCCAGTCTGTGCTACACCAATAAGGGTCCTTGGGCAAGACTCCTAACACCATGTTGGCCTACCTGTAATACCAGTAACCTTGTAAGTCGCTCTGGATAAGAGTGTCTGCCAAATGCCGCAAATGTAAATGTCTAATATTTGGTTGGTCCCACACAGGGTGTCCACAATCCACGACTATATATATATATATATATATATATATATATATATATATACAGTGCTGTTTGAAAGTTTGTGAACTAGTTGAGTAGTTTTTATTTTTCTATTTTTTTTACCACAATTCTTTATTTTTATCATCACGAGTTTTTGTATATGAAATGTCAGGTTTAGGTTCATCGATTCCATTTACCTTTTTTGAGGGAAATGTGTGAGTTGCAAGCAGACTACATGAAACATGGAATCAGAGCATGTGCAAAAGTGAACGAACCACAGCTGCACTGGTAAACTCAATTAGGTAAAAGACTCAGGTGAAACACATGTGAGTGCTCAAGTAATCAATTAAGCAGACCAATCAAATGAGACATCCTTGGGAAAAGTTTTAAGCCGCACTGGTTAAACGGGAGAGGAAGCCAACCAAACCACTGTTGTGTCAAGGCATAAAGAACACATCAACAATGCCGAGAGGAAAGGAGACATCTGAGAATATCAGGATGAAGGTGGTGACAGCCCATCAGTCTGGAGAAAGCTACAAGACCATCTCCCAAAGATTCCAGCTTCATTCATCCACTGTAAGACAAATCATTTACAAATGAAGGGCAGTCAGCATCACCGCAACTCTGCCCAGAAGTGGACGGCCATCAAAACTTACACCAAGAAGCACCAGAAAAAAAAAAATATTGTAGGTAAAGGACAACCCACGCATCACCTCCAGAGAGTTGCAGACCTCTCTGTCAGGATCTGGGATAAATGTACATGCGTCTACAATCAGGCGAAATATCAATAGACATGGCATTCATGGGAGAGTTGCTAGAA
>JAOVVF010000032.1:4200486-4225229 GCA_028565595.1 Duopalatinus emarginatus | reverse complement strand
GCTGGACCATTTTTGGCTTTGTAGGCCAGCATCAGGGTTTTGTATCTGATACGAGCTGCTACAGGAAGCCAGTGAAGTGTTCTCAGCAAGGGAGTGACATGGCACCACAAAATCCCGATCTTCACCCCAGTGAAAGTCTTCGGGACGTGCCGGAGAAGACTGGTTCGACTCTCTCGTCACCAACAAGGTCTCAGCTAAAAATGAAAGCAACTCGAGACATGCTGTGATTCTGCAGAAGTTCATTAAAGCAGTACAAAAAGCACTGTACAAAATATTAAAGCATGACTTTATGCATTGGCCATGCAATGTATTCCTGTACATAGACACAAACCATGAATTAAAACCAAAAATCATGAAATATTTTGATGATCACACATATTCATCTAAAGAGAGAACCTTTTGGGTGAAGGCCACAATGCTGGTGTTGCATAAATTATCCATATAAACAAAGGAAACTAGTCTATTACCTTGCATTCACATATGGAGAGAAAATCACTGTTGACTCTACAGCATGTCAACTCCACCAGCACATTGTAAAGCTGAGAGTAGATAAAAGAAGGAAAAAGTCGGAGGTACATAAGTCATCCTTATATCTCGGTCTAGGGTCTGGAACCAGGGGACATTCAACAGCTAGAAAGCTGTGAAGCAAAACAGTGAGAATCTGAACACAACTGCTGGATAGAAGTCTAATTAGGGCCGAGGAGGAGTGTGTTAGAAAGGCCATGTCACTGAGGAACCTGAATTCAGCCTTGTGTGGCTTCTTGAGTGTTGAGGCAGCATCTGCTGTCCGGGTCGTGTTCAGGGGATTAAATGGTATAAAGGAAACATGCTTTTAGTGGTAAAGCAACGAACTTGTGTTAAGCGGACTGCAGGGAACAAGACGCAGTGCAGGAAGGATTAGAGCGAACATGCAGTGAACTGTTTTTCTTGTTGCTTTTGAAATACAATATATAGACATGTCTTGGGGATATACTGGACCTTTTAGTTTGACTGTTACCTTCGCAGTCTGTAAAAGCCATTACAAGTAGGCAGACAATTCTTTTTTTTTACATACCAGCTTGTTAGGAAGTCATGGCCAGAGTGCATGGGTCAGCCAAGATACAGCAACCCTGGAGCAGTGACCAGAGACGTTTTAGGGCTTTGCCCAAGTGGCAACAATGGCAGTTTGGTGATGCTCGGGTTTGCACCCCTGACCTTCTGATCAGTAACCCAGAGCCTTAACCATTGAGCCATTGCCGCCACACCCAAAAGTGCACATTTCTTACACAGAATCCTGTCCTGTCTTTTTAAAAAAAAAAAACATATGCCAGCCAGTAGTATAGCGTCAAGGGCAATCAAGAGCCCCTCTAATGTCAGACAACACAACTGAGACCCAAGAGAATAACTCAAAACAGATGTAAAGTCCAGGCAATAGAGGTTGCAGAGGGTTTGCAGAATGGTAAAAATTAATAACAATAATAGAAACAGAGGCAGATAGGTGAAGGTACAAAACAGGGTTAGAAAGATTTGCACAAAATAATAAGATCACTAAGGCCCAAGGCACAAAGACAACTTGGTAGAGAATAAGTGCACAAGGCCGCTATAAATAGTGTGACCTTAATTAATAACAGGTGAGGCTGATGAGGTCAGGTGATATTCTTGACCAAAAGCAGGGTCTGAAACTATAACCCAACAAGTACGGCAGACAGAAAGTAAACAAAGAACTTACATCATGACAATCTAACAATTTATTCTGCAAATGATACCTGGAAGAAACAAGCAGAGATGTCAAGGTCTAAGTGCTAAAAATGAGGACTTAGTTTTATACCAACACGTCTTCAGAAATACTGGCATAGAGGTCATAACATACCTCTCAGAGTTTAGGTATAATTCCACGTTTTAGCAAGTGTGTAGATGACAATATTGGTTTAGTATAAAAGTAGATATTTAATGGGTAACCTGTTGCAGAAGTGATTGCTAAGAGACCAGCCAACAAGCTCACCTGGAGTATCCAAAATCTTTCCATTAGGAAGATACCTTTGTGTTACATGCACTTAAAAATTGTCCAGTAAAATTTTTCGTGACATAAACAGACTTGTTAGGACATTGGGGACATAGCACAGGGTCAACCAATACCATACAACAGCCCTTGGAGCATTGAGGGTTGTTTAACCTTCTGATCAGTAACCCAAAGCCTTAACTTCTAAGCCATGACTGCAAGTGGTGGACATTCTTAAAACACAACCAGAACTAGTATAACTATGTGCTTACCAATTTTCAGCCATCTACATGCAATTGTTTGCTCAGAATGATTAGCCTAACAATTTTAGGATGCAAGATTATTCATCAAAAATCATTACCATTAAAGCAAGTACACAACGTTCTTGCATCTGATGCCAAAAATGTCTTTATTTCCTTGCTCAAAACGTCCAAATAAACATGCATTATTTCCATCATAACCAGGACATAATATTCTTAAACCCATAGTGACCACAAAAAAGAACATTTTCTCTTAGTGCTGTATGTGATTTCTAAGCAAAAGATTTCAAGCAGATTCTCTTATCCGCTTCATCTGTCATGGTTACAGTTTGTCCAGAGCCTACCTGGAATTGTTAGGCACAAGACAGGAATACCCCCAGACAGGGTGCCAAATCCATTACAGGGTAGCCTACATGCTCTTAGGGCAATATGAATATCATGTGTTTTTTAGGAGGTAGGAGAAAACTTGAGCATCGGGGCAAAAACACCAATGGACTCCGGGAGAACACACCAAACTCCTCACAGGCGGAGACCAGAGCAAGGATCGAACCCATAACCCCAGATCCCTGGAGCTGTGTGTCTCCACATATGTCCTTTCATATTTTCCGCCTTACCCATTGGAAACATTTGACTCGGCATATTTGGGGAAAATTATTTCCGTGTTTGTCGTGTTTTTTTGTTTTGGCCACCAAAATCCAACATTGTCAACACTGTAGGTGGTGGTAACAGCACACTGAAGGTATGCCTGCAATAGTTCTGGCTAACAGGGCTTTGGTTTGGACATTTACAGTAGTTGGTTTCGTAGAACGTAACACTAATACTACCTTGATATTGGCTAACATTAGTCTGTTCTATTAACAAACACAGCCTTATTGTAAAGGTACTAACCTGGACTTCTATACAGAGAGATTGAATTGGAGTTTCGAATGACAATTGGGAACCAGCTAAGTGTACATTTTAGAAATTATGTAACACCTAAATACTTTTATACTACATTTATCTGCTTCAGATTTGGCCTTAGTCTTTCAAGAAGCTGTTTAATTGTAGAGAACAATATAGAGCATGACTGATTTCCATTATCTAATATAGTGCCCTCAAATGGAACATAAATGAAAGAAATAAAAGCCTGAAGGTGAATGAATATCTGGCCTCAAGTGTCTACTTCAGTTTAAGCCCTGAATGATCACTGGGCAACATGTACATCTTCAGAAAACTAGTGTTTTATTGTAACAGCATAAACGTTTAAACATGAACTTGGATCTGCACAAACGGTTTTAACAGCATAGCCGCCGTTTTATACTGCAGAGGTTTAATGCTATGCTAAAATGAGATGAGAAAAAATGGCTGGTTTCTTTTATAAGTTACAGAAGTATCTTGGGGAATAATATAAAATCATAAAAAAAGCTTTGGCATATAATCTTTAAAAGCTCTGGCTAATAACCAAATGGGATTCAGCATCAACTGATACACTTGCAAGTATTATAGGAAAGGCTCAATTACCTTCATTGAATTTTAGTGATTTTCGTTTCGTCATCATCCACTGGACATGGTGAGGAGAAGGGGTGAGGATCATGGACGTCACAGCCAGACCACAGAACAGAACAGAGGATATGCTAAATCTTATCTCATTTCAGTGATATGGTATCGCCAAAGGAGTGAGAAATACATTTCCCATAAGCCTCTGCACATCCTGTCTCACTAATCAAGCTCACTTTTGTCTTTCATGCCTTGTTCGCACCATTGTATGTTCGAGGCTGTGTCTGGATATGTAATATTTATTCAATAGAACGTGCAAAGTACCCAAGATGACATACTGCATCAGACATCAGACATTTTAAAATGCTCTGAGAATCCATATCATAATTTAAGTGAAGCTGTGAAGACATTTAGAGCTGAATAAGACAAATGATGACAAGTGGGAAATAACCAAAAAAAAAGAAAACATACAACCCAGAGTAGCGTTAATGAGTAGCTTTGTGGAGATACACATTTTGTCCAATTTTACAATTATCGACAATTATATAAATAAGATTGATGACCAGTGCTGTGTGAATTTCCAATGCAGGTTTCACCTCATCTAACAATTTTTAATTCCCAAATTATTCTGGGAATATTATTTTTTTTGTAGGTTTGTTTGATTTGCGGTTAGTTTAACATTATTTTGTCTTGCATGTTTCAGCTTATAGCATGTTTTCCTCACCTTTAAAGAACATTCCACTTGTATTAATGTTCCCCTAACCTTTGGAAAACCTTGTGACAACATTCCACTTACCAACACTTATTGCTATAAACACTGATAGAATGTTCCTGTAAAACTAACCACAAGAGACCCATAAACTAACACTAGTTGAATGTTCTGTGTTTGTAGGACAAGTTAGGGTAGCAATGGGCCTGTGGTTTAGGAACCATCCTTGTGACTGGAAGGTCCGCTATACCAACAAGACATGCCCTTGTTCAACCCCTAACTACTCCCCAGGTACCATGGATAGGGTTGCCCACTTCTCGTGGTATGTGTACTTACTACACCCTACTGCACAAACAGGCTGAATGCGGAGGTCAAATCCATCTGTGTGCAAGCACAGTTGTCAATGAGTGGTTCACCATTCAATCAAATCCAAATTCTGAGGCCAAACTTGAACAAGTCAGTTATCAATGTTACCCATTTAAATAATCTGGATACACAGATCTAATGCATTTATGTGTTTTTATTTGTGGTGTAGCAGTGTAGTTTGATGCATTGTAGTGTCCTGAATCTGTTTTTGCATTAACTATAAAAAAAGATGGGAGAATAGCTATTGTTTTTTTGGGGTTTTTTTTAATTATTGGTCAACTAATGAAAATGAGTGGTCATGAGTGGTCATGCAACCCCTACTGTGTGATGTCTACTTGAGGTTCACTGTGAGGTTTACAGACTGATTTTAGCGACTCTATTCTAAAACATGGGTGGTAACGTGGCACCACAGCTAGTGTGTGTGTGTGTGTGTGTGTGTGACATGGCTCCAGAAAAATTCAATTGTGGATTCAATCCTCGCTATGGTCTCTGTCTATGTTTGATGTGTTCTCCGCATGTTCTCCATGTGCTAACCTGGATGTGCTAAAATGCCCTAGGTGTGAGTGTGTAAGTGAATAGGTCAGTGGAATGAAATGGATACGAGAATGAAGTGCAGTGAAGTAAAAGTGAACTATTTGCCTACTGTGATTGCACACATAGGAGTGTGACCTCCACATTTAACCCATCCGTGCACTGAAACACACACACACACCAGTGAACACTAGGGGGCAGTGAACACACCTGCAGAGTGGAGGGCAGCCCCAAACCACGGCACCTGTGGAGCAGTTAGGTTCCTTGCTCAAGGGCACCTCAGTCACTTATGTGGGGCTAGAACCCGGGACCTTCAGGTCATGAGACCGGTTTCCTAACCACTAGGCCACGACTGCCCCTGACGTTCAGCGGAGGCGCTGCGGGGATCTCCGCCCCAACGGCCGGACGAAGCGTGCTGCACAAGACTGACTGACTATTAAGCAGTCAAGCATCCACTATCATTTTTCTTTTATAGTATCTCGGAGGACTTTTCCCAGCCACTGTGTAGGCAGTAGCATGACAGAAATGATCTACTAGGACATGACCAAACCCTGTGTCTCCTACCTGCTTTGATTCTGAAGACTGGACCGGGTGACAGCTCTGCTGGTGTGGAGCATTTAATGTGATGTCCTTCAGCTCCTCTTTCCCTTCCAGAGCAGCCTGGTGGAAAGTAATGCTGTACCTCCAGTAACCTCTAACAGATGGCATAGGAACAGTGGGACATGGGGTAATAAAGAGGCTACATGCTTTATTATGCACGCACACACACACTTAGACACACACATAAATGTACATGGGTTTGCACACATTCAGCATTTATAGCAGCTTTGACAGAAACATTAACCACCCCCTCCCAACACCCCCCCCCCTACTCCCGACCCCAACAGATTATCCACAAGCAAAGAACAAAAACATCCAGTCTGTCCATTAAAAAATATCATTTTTAATGATTCCAGTGCTATTAAAAAGACCATCTCTGTGCCCAGAAGCCTCTATTTTTCTACTACATTACATTTTTCACATTTAATACATTTTAGTTGTCTTCGGGCCATGCTGGCACAGCAGGTAGCATTGCTGTCTCATGACTGAAGGTTCCGCGGTTTGATGCAGAGCCTTTGTTACGGTCTGTGATGAGTTGCCGGTTGGTGAATAGGCTAGTCTGAAGGTGTTGAACACCTTTACTGTGTGTGTGTGTGTGTGTGTGTGTGTGGTATAATGCACTGCGATAGATCATTAAATTTATATTCCTACATAACACCCAGTGATTCTGGGACAGGGTTTTTATTCATTATACAAAAAGGCTGTGTCCAGAATGGCATACTTGAATACTACCTACTAGCTTGCAGCAAGCACATACTGCTTAACCGCTAAACTAGTATACACTTCTAATATACACACACCACCTTACTATCTTACCAACAACCTTTGACCCAAGACGTCACACCACTATTTATAGTTTCAATGTTAACTGCCATTAACTTTAAATTTCGTTTGAATTAAAAATGTTACCCCAGCTCATAAACAGATAAACTGTGCTCTCAGTTCGCTCACAGTGAATTATGGGATATGTCAGACTCAGATAGTGTGCTATAAGGCATACTAGCAAATCTCTCCTGACCTAGTAGGACATCCGAGAACCTTTCGCATACTACCTGATACGTACTAGGTATCCGGTTGCACTACATCGTGTCGCATACTAGATTTGCATGCTAACTAGTATAGGAGTACGCTATTTTGGACACAGCTGAATTCATGCATTCGTTCATGAATAGATGATCTTATCCAAACAGTGTGCATATTCCTGGTTTCTGGGGCAAGTGTACGACATATAGAATGAGAAAAATGACACCATCATTTCCCTTTTAATACAAAGACTCAAGACAGACCGAGAGGTAGACAGACCTAGTGAGCTGCCTTGCTGACCACTCCCTATCTAGTCAGCTCCCCAGGTAGAACTTTAGAAGGAAGATTATTGAGACAGCGGCTCGCTTACTAAGCTAACCGTGTTAGCCTCAGGCCATTCAAACCAATGGGCTGAAGTGACAGACCTTCTAGCATGCCAGCTAACATCATGATATGTGTACAGAAAACTGTTAAATTGTCACCTTTGTGGCTGAAGCAGCACACAGAGCTCTGTTAATATTTGGTCAGAATAAACAGTCGGTATCGGGCATCTCAGCAGGCAGCTTTTCTAGGCATTTATGAATTGAGCCCGACTTCTACTCAGGAGCGCACATGTAAAATGCTATCTATGAGAGCATTTTAAAACTTCTTAATGTAGGCTAATCCATAGGAACACTAGTAAAGTCAAGTGGCTTTTATAGTCATTTCAACCATATACAGTGTTGTACAGTACACAGTGTACTAACGTTCCTCCAGGACCGAGGTGCTACATAGAACAATAAACTACACAATACAAAGTAAAGTGCACGTGTGCAATAGCACGTGTAATGACGCAAGACGACATACAATAAGTATGTGAGACAATAAACAATGAATATATAGAAGACAATTTAATATGCAGAACAATACTGGGAGGGAAACAGTGCAGATAGTCCACTGGTAGTGGGAACAGTAAAGTGCAGTAATGTCCATTGGTGTAGATAAGAACATCGTGTTTATCAGCCGGTTTCTTTTCCATTTTTGGTACCTTTTTCCAGACAGTAGGTGGGTGAAGAGTGTGTGTGAGGGGTATGTGCGGTCATCCACAATGCTGGTTGCTTTGCAGATGCAGCATGTAGTGTAAATGTCTGTGATGGGTGAGGAGGGAGACACTGATGGTATTCTCAGCTGTTCTTACTACTCACTGCGAGGACTTGTGATCCGTGATTGTGGTGCAGCTGCTCAGGATGCTCTCATTGGTTCCTCTGTGGAATGTGGTGATGATTAGAGGTTGAAGATGTGCTGCTGGGCTTTCTTGGTTATGGTGCTGGTGTTGACGGACAAGGTGAGATCCTTTGCCAGGTGAACTCCAAGGAACCAATCTCCAGAGCGGAGCCATTGATGTGAAGTGGAGAGTGATCACACCTTGTCCTTCTGTAGTCAATAACAATCTATTTGGTCTTGTCTACATTCAGAGACAGGTTGTTGATTGTACACCAATCTGTCTACCACCTTAAAGAGGGTTTGTAGAAAAGGTTACAAGTAGATGAACAAGTTGAACAAGTTAGTGCCTAAAGAACCATTTAGTATTAAGAAGCCCAATTTTAAAATTTTCTGAAAGCTCAGAACCCCATGTTACCCCTCTATTGGGAGAGTGGTAGAGCACATACACCTGTGTATAGTCATGTTGCTCCAAGGAGCTCTAATGATACCCAAACCCTTTCCTTCATCATATCATGGATAAAACTATCTGCCAAATATGTAAATGTCAATTCCTTTACAGATATAAATAAAAACAAGCTGTTTACAGTAGGTTGTATAAAGTCTTCAGGCCATTCACTGTGGAAAAAATAATAATAAATACAGATAGAGAAAGAAAGTGAGCATGACAGAGAACCCTCTGATCTCCTTTAGCTCATGGTCTGTGCAAACAGCCTCTGGCTATCCACAGCACATTTCTGGCTGAAGTGCAGGAATCTTCAGGCAGCAAAGTGAAAGATAAAACAAGGGAGACGTTACAGAGTGATTGGATCATTCTAGGTCCAGGCACAGAAGCAAGACCAGAGCTCCATCTCGCTGAAGAAGATAAACAGATTCGTCATAATGTCAGAGTTTGGGGTAAAGAAATTACTGCACTTTGATCCATAGCAGAACGAGAGGATGGCTCCACACACTTGAATGTCAGTCAGGGAAAATATGTTTTGGCTTTTGCTTGAATAATTGCCTTTTAGGAACAGCAGTCATTCTGTGACTGATGATCTCACCTGAGAAAATCAACTTTAATGAACCAACAAGCTGCGGCTGATTTGTAAGGTAAGTTTCTGTCTATATTTGTGATGGTACAGTGTAGTATAATATTTTTTTTTTATTGCACCTTATACTAACAGCCACCAGCCAGCTTTACTGTTGCATTAAAAATCCTTGGCTCCCTCTCCGAATCGTTTTCCACAGCAGGCCTAGAGGCTGAGCCAAGCCATGTCCTCTGTCATAGATCCACAGTTTAACAGTGGACTATTTCAGCTTTAAGCTAAGCATCAGCACTTAGAGTGCCAATAACGCATTTAAAGGGACCAGGTCAAACCTGTGCAGACCTGATAATTAGGGGCAGAAAAAGGCTGCTGTAGGCACTTTCTTGGGCTCCAGAACGAACAGGTGCAGGTGAACTACGCTGCACAATACCATACTAAACTATACTATACTATAATACACTGCACTACATCACACTACACTGTACTGCATAAACCAGTTTGCTATACATGCACCACACTAACCCTACATCCTGTTTTCTTTCCCTCAAACTCATGAAAAAAGGCAGCAATATTGTAAAATAATAAAAATAAAATAAAAAAGGAATCCATTAATAACAAATTTAATTACCCTCTACAATACATAACACAATACACTCTAGCACTACTGTGCCTTACTTCATTACACAATATTATAGAGTATATGTATGGTAGCACAATATTCTAGAGGACACAATAATGTTATACTGTAATAAATATAGTACGCTATAGTATACGTGATGCACTGCTATGCTTCACCATGCTACGTTGGACTATACTATGCATTGCTATTCAATACTATGCTATGCTATTATATACTATAGTATACTGTGCAACGTGATGTGACACAATAGTATAATGTAGCATAGTATAGTATACTATCAAGTTTTTTTTCTTCCCCAAACTCAGATAGTAGTAGACCATTCTTTTAGGCATATGGTGACATTTTTCCCAAGCCAAGAATGATTATACGCAAAGGAACAACAAACATGTAGACACACAGTTACGAGTCTTATGCCAGTGACATCTTCATCACACATTACTGACAGGTCATTATGGAGAAAGATGATACCTCTAAATCAATAGTAATGTATCTTACAGCACATACTGTGTTGTTTCTATTGTTGTTGTTGCTGTACTGAAAGTGTGAAAGGAGGAAGAGAGACAGAGAGCACAGGAGAGAGAGAGAGAGAGAGAGACATGATGCTAAACACAGCTATCTCTTCAATGTAGCCAACCCATCATCATATATTTGAGAGCTTTCAATCCATATTTGTTTGAATTGCACAATAATATTGGCACAGTATGAAAGCTGAGACTTTATTTGATCTGAAACCAATGAAGCCCCATAACAGCTCAAACCCTGGAATAAACTTTCTACACAAATGGGCCAGTGCGACTCCTAGCCCTATATTCTGTTATACTTTTCAGTCATTTTGGTCAGTTTAAAAGCCATGTTGCAATAAATCAAGAATGTTGGACTTTCAATATAACCTTAAAACCATTTAAAGTCTCTTTGAATGAGAGGTGAAACATCTTTAGGACTATAAAAACAAGCCCAGTAGACTTGATTTACAACACCATGGTATTTTAAACGACCGGAATGACTCCAAAGTTTCATAGACTTCATGCTTCAGAAAAACTTTTCTTGATCAAACTTCCACTGCTATACCTCAAATATATTCTTAATCACACACCAACAGGCATACATACACATACAGCGAAGGGACCTATTAAATGATCAAAGAAACCTGCTATGATGCCAATCCGATCACTCCTGGCCACAACTAACACCAACCTTGAGTTGCCTAGAGGATGGCAACACATCTGGACATGTATGTGCAAACACACGCACTTGAACACAGGAGTTCAGTCTTTGATATTCTGCAGAGAGCAAAGCTCGATATGAGAGGGCTTAGCATTTCCATTCAAACAGTGCTGCTTTAATTTAACCCCCCAGACAGGGTGTCCTATTGGCTTCTCCTCTGGGACATCAATATCCAGCCATAGTATTAATCAATGCAAATCAAGCTAAATCAATGCAGCCAAATACATGAGTACAAATCTCCATTCAATGGCCATTTGAGCCTTTTGATTTACGGGGGGAACACAAGCTGCTGCAGCTTCACTATCAATACATAATGTTTTATGGGCATGCAACAAGTCTTCAAGTACTCCTTTAATTTTTCAAACTGTGTCTGTAGGATGCTTAAGTTTGGTGCTTTGGTTTACATTTATACATACCAGTTAGGGATTGGCCCAGCAGTTGGATGGAAGATTGGGAATTAAGGTGAACCATGACATTTATTGTACAAAATCCTAGAGTTTCCAACCTGACACTAAAATATAATACAAAATAAATAAATAAACGCACAATGCTGCACAATGCTGCACAATGCTGCACAATGCTGCACAATGCTGCACAATGCTGCACAATGCTGCACAATGCTGCACAACTAGCTACACCATTACAGGTCCAATTACAGCAATTTAGCTGCATCACACATATGCCTGCCCATTCATTTACAGCTTCCCTTATATAGGCTGTAGGTCAAACCTTGGTTGTACCAAATTTCTACAAATTAATTAATTACCAAAAAAAAAACCCAATAAAAACAGACAACATATATTCTTCCAAAGAGGCTGAATTACAGTTCCCCTTTATTAAAAAAATACACAAAAAGAGCACCTGAACACAATTTCTCTTTCTGTTTAGAAGTCATGTTCCCCCTCTAAGCCCAGACACAAATGGTACAGTCCTATTATCTCCTCTTATAAAAGAGTAGTCCTCCCGCCCTGCCTGTTTTGCTGAGTCCTTACAATGTACTACTAGGTCAGTATTTTACAGTTTAGATTTGGTCAAATTATAATTGGAATATGAAGACTTGGGGTAAGTGCTGCTATTGTTATATAGTATGTAAATAAAATCTAGCACCAGTAGGCCTTGCCTGACACCAGAGTCATACAACTTTGAGTTACAACTTTAAGCATGATAAATTGCCACCACATTCATATTTAAAAGATGTTAAATGATGTCCACATCATAGAGTCAGCTCTGTGACTGTACTGTTTCCCCTTTTCACTCCTGTCTTTTCATTGGCTTGTTACCTTACTGTGTACACCTGTTTTATGTTCGCTCACAGATTAAATTTGACTGTGTATATGCTGCATTTTTTGTCTCATTGTGCATGCATGTGGTCACATAAAAGCAGTTTTTTTCTTGTAAATGCCAGATTTTCTGTGTATAGAATCCCTTTTAGTTATAGACCTTTTTTTTACATTTCTGCATTCTTTCTTCTGGAAGTACTTGTTGCTGAGCAATAGTGCTTCTGTTAAGACAACAATGCTGGTGAGTCCAAAAACAAGTTATTGCAGTGTTTGAACTGGAAACAAAAACCGCCTTATCTTAGTTTTCATACCTTTCTAGCTGATGATCAGCAGAAGAAAAAAAATGCGTGCAATTAGGAGAGATAAAAAGACAAACGTTATACGGATGTGTAGTATCTTTGTGCATAGCTAGCATTTCATTGTTGCTGACTACATTGAAGGAAGTTCATGATTGAAAGTTTGTGTTGTTCCCAGCTGCTTTAAGTGGACAAATTTTAATGTTCCCTCTCAAAGGCTGTCAGCATTTCTGAGAATGAGCTTTCTGCTGGGTTGTACACGTTCGTTTCCTGGAGTCTGTGGTTTACAGTGGTGCTTCAGACCATGATTATGGACCCTGTTGATATGTGTAGCTAGTTGTCTCTAATAATAGTTGTTAATCAGAAGTATGTGTGTTCAGAATTATTATGCAGGTGAACATAAGTTCTGTATTCAAATGGAATACAGAAAACTTAATATTGTCAGTCAAACAGAAACCCTGTTATGTTACTTAAATGGTGCCTAAACTGAGAGAAAAATCTCTTATTTATTCTTCTATATTTACTAACAAAACCCAAGGTCAGCAGAAAAATCTCTGTTCACAATTATTATGCAAAACAATACATCATAAATAGTGTCAAATGTATGTAGAAATTCAAGCTGATTTACATTTATATATGCAAATTATATAAAAAATAAGACATTTAAACCAAATTGAAAGTATATCCAATAAATAAAGTTCAAATATCAGCCTTTTTGTTTATGTAGGTTCCTTTCCTTTAAATAACAGTCAAAAGTCGAGTTTTTTTTATTGTCTTTGTGTGACTATCATCCAGAGATATTTGGACTGATACTGGTGTCCACCTGAATTAACTTAGCTGCTTCAGAATTGCCTAGAAAAGTTCAATAGGGTTTAAGCAGGCGACTGCATAATCTAGTCATTAGCAAACCCCTTTTTGTTTGACCATTCCCGGGTATATTGGGAAGCATGAGATGAAGCATTTTCATGCATGAACATGAGTTTACCTTCTTGCATCACAACAAATGCACCAGGGCAAGAACTGCTCCAAGAAGGTACAGTATTCCTTTGAGTTCACTTTCACTCCATCTTGCACACTAAAAGGGCCAATAAGTTCAGCATCAATGATTCTGACCCAGAATATGATACCATTGCCACTTTGTTGATGCTGGAGTCACGTTGGAGCAGTATGGCCTTTTAAGATCCAGCCACTAACCCATTCATCTGGTCCATCAAATGTTGCACGGCACTCATCTGTAAAGATAACTTAAGAGACGTTAAGTCTTCATGTATTTTTAGCCCATTGTGTCTTTGTCTCCATGTTTTTGTGAAGTCTTTATTTTGCACATTTTTACTATATCATTTAAAACTTTACAGCAAGTCAGACTGTTTGTCCCAGTCCACAGGCTTCAAATATTTTCTTGCTGGCCTTTTGATTTTTCTAATATTTTGACATTACAAAACTTGCATTCTGCACATTTCTTCCTACCACCTTGACTATTCTACAAAAACCTCTTTATTGTGTGATGGTCATGCTGAATTAACTTGGATATTTTCACTGTTGAGAGATTTTCTGATGCAGCTTTCAATATCATCTTTTTTTCCTCTGCTGTAAGATCTGTTTTGCCCATGTCTAAGCTGTGCTGAATAATTATGAACACCAACAACCTTTACCAAACAAAGAAGGCCCTCTTGACTGACTAAAACAGCAAAGTAGAATTAGGGAACATAACCCTAATTGGACCATAATTAGATTTAACTGAGAGCACCTATGCATTAATAAAAGGATCTACTGACATGTAGCCAAAAAAACATGGGTGCATAATATTTCTAAACACATTGTATGTATGGCTTTGTTCTATCCTCATCAATCAGTAGCATCTAGCCCCATCACCTTGCTGTTGACAATATTGGACACTGAATAAACAATAATAACATATGAGCATCGTCATTGTGAGTGTTAACTTTATTCTGCTAGATAATGTTAGCTACAGTGAACGATTAGTAGAATTGGTAATAACACTTACTATTTGCTTCATCTTTTTGTCAAATGTTTGCTGACAACTGACTTCAGCCCATACCAGCAATCTAGCTGCAGGTCTTCCCATTATTTCTAATATTCTAAAAACATTGTAGCTCAGCAGTTCAAGTGTATTTGCATAGAACTAAAATAAATTGAAGCTGCCACTAGGGGGTCCAGGCTTCATCACAACACAAACAGCACTGGATAAAGTAGTAAATGACATGCTATTGACCTCTGTCTGGGGTCTTTTTGCTTGTTGCCTGATCTTAACCCCCTGGTGTCTGAAGGATTTTCCGGCACTCTGACATGCCTTGACGATTTTTTTTATTTCTTTATTTATTTTAATGAATTACACCGATCTAAAAATAGCATTGTCGTTGTGAGTGCTAACTTTGTTTTGCTAGATAATGTTGGCTACAGCAAACGATTAGTAGTATTGGTAATAACACTTACTAATTGCTTCATCTTTCTACCATTTTATCACTATGTATAGCATGGAATGTAAAACATTAAAAGGCTATAATATGTGACATGATGTGAACTTAACTAATGTTAGCCGAAGCTACTATAACTTTGAATGCCTTCTTATTAAGTGTTCACCAACTGTCTTGAATTTCGGTCTTGGCAGCAGTTACAGAGGTGAAGTAAATACAAAAGGAAACATGTAGCATCCACACCCACTTTCTGCTTCAAATGCTGCACACTTTAGTTTTATCTCCTAAACAGTGCTTGTGTTACATATTTCTTTTTGTGCTATACACATGATTTGTTATCTCATATTTCAGTTTGTACCTTCTTTTTTCCCCCCCACATTAAACATGTCTTGTTTTCAGTTCATTTCTCTCATCTTTTTTGGCATATCTTTTTTTTTTTTTTTTTTTTTTTTTTTTTTTTTTTGGTCATACACCAGTGATTATTTCAGATAAAGAGATTAGCCTTCACACAACTTGTGCCCTAGAGCTCTAATCAGCACCTGGAAACCTCAGAGGTAGGCACTGCACTCTGGGCATTTTAATGATCTGAAAGATAATTAAAATGCTTGCTGACAACTGACCTCGGCCCATACCAGCTGTCCAGTTACAGGGCTTTCTGTTATTTCTAAGGTCCTAAAACATTGTATCTCAGCAGTTCATATGTATTTGCAAAGAAATAAAATAAATGAAAGCTGTCACTAAGGGGCTCAGGCTTCATCACAACACAAAACAGCACTGGGTGAAGTAGTAAATGACACGCTACTGACCTCCGATTGGGGTTGTCTTCTTGCTTGTGTTGCCTAATCTTAACCCTCTGGAGTCTGGAGGATTTTTCACACACTCCGATGTAGTCCGACATGCCTTGACTTTTATGATTTACACCATCTAACAGTTTTTCCCCCAAAGTGTTACACATGCTTTTGTTCAGCACAAACACTGCAATTTCATTGTTAAAACAGAGTATCTCAAATCTATATTTTGATTAAATCTACCCTAAACATAACCTATATATAGGTTTTTGGAGACCTATCATATAGATCATAATATTCTGCTAGGTAGACTGGAGAATGTTATCTGACTGTCTTGATCACTGTTTGTTTTTTTCTTTATATATTTTACAGTGTTAACCTCATCTGCTATTCTCATTACACATGCTTTATCTTTCAGCAAAGGCAGATGACCGATACCATTTGAGGTGTGTAACGAAACACTACACAATGGATGCTTTGACCTACCTAATCTTTCTTCTATTTAATTCTGATATGAAAGTACTTTCACAAGGACTATGGTCAGCTAGAAGCCATCTTTCTGATTACACAGTAACTCTGGATGGCCTTTCAGTTACATTATTTGTACAGCAGTGAAAGGCCTTGGTGTGATTATTGACTCCAGTCGCTCATTTAAAGCTCATGTGGATAATATTAGTAGCATAGTTATTTGCCTAAGAAAATGAGTGGTGATTTGGGCCTTTGGGGTGGTAATGTATGCCCAAAGTTTAATAGGGCCCCCGATTCATCTAGATGAGCATGACATCCTGTAGTCCTGTAGGAGTCCACTCAAACACCAGACACACATTTACTGTTGCTGCTTTTTGTTCACTCTTTTTAGTAGCTAGACACCGATGTCTGCTTTTAACCTCTTGACTTTTGCACTATCCTATCACTCATATTTAATGAAACATAAAGAACTTTGGTGTGTAAAGTGTTTCATTTAAAACATCTTTCATAAAATCTTAGTGTTCTGGTGTTTCAGGTCCTAAAAGGTTACAGAAAAAAATCCAGAGTATATTTAATGCAACTGTGAACATGTTTCACCAATATTTCAGACAGAAATGTTCACAGCTTTGTTTTGACAGTGATGATCTCTAAAAGCCTAAATAAGTAAAAATAGTTTTACATATCAATGAAGTAATAAATGTAAAATAAGATCAGGTCTTGCTGGACTTAAAGGTGCAAATGAGTCTAGTCAGCCAGAATTCACAGGACTTTATTAGTTATTTGTTGTTGCTAACTGATTTTTCACATGTACCTTTTATCTTAGACACTCTTTATCTAGAGTTTTTTTTTTTTTTTTTTTTTTTTTCCATTTATACAACCAAGCAGATGGGCTCAAGGGCCCATCTAATGACATCTTTGTGGTTTTCTGATCAGAAGACCTAGACACTGAGCTACCATACTTATTTTGATCTTATCCTATGTTGACTTCTTGGCTATATCAAAGTCTCATCACATTATGACTTGAACAATCAGGTCCCCAGTTTGGTCCCCACATTTAAAAAAAAAAAAAAAAGTCTCCTGTGCTTATATAAGTAATGTACAGAACCCAGGAAGGGACATGGCAGGGGAAAAAGAACATAATGTACTTTTGCCTGATCATCTAAAGTTGTCATTTAGGTCAACATACACTGGGTCAGCTTGGCAACATGGAAAGCACAACAGTGAAGTTCACAACCACTTTTCTAATAAAGTGCTGTCTACGGGCCTCTATAAAAATAATATGGCACTAAATGATACAGAAAAAAATAATCATACTCCAGGATTATTGTAACACCTTGCTGTCTAGACCTGTGTTCCACTAGGTTGTATATACCATGAACACTGAGTCTGGGAACTTTTTAGTGTATATTTAATTAATGTGGCATTTAAACATTCTTTAAAACATTAAGTCACTGGACCCCAATATCATCTAATTTTACTTATTACAGTCAAATTAAACATATTAAATTTTACTTATTGAACCTTAAAATACTTAATAAAGTAAGTTCGCAATTAAACATGATAAGAACTGTCTGCCGTTATTAAATCAAACTTTAATAATTTGATTTAATTACTGGCAACTCTTAGTCTGTGGATAATGATCACATCTACACCAGCAGGGATTTTTTTTTTTTTTTTTCCCCCCTTATCGCTCTGAGGAAAGCCATTATGTCCATGGCAACCTGAAGCGCATGAGAAAGCATGGAATCCTAAAACTCCCTCTCTCTGCAGTTTTACATGAAATCAGACCACCTGCTGACTGGGAACGGAGAGCGCCTTGATCCCCCTGCATGCGTACATATTAAACTGTTTCCTTGCTCTCACGCTTTTCCACAATTTAAGTGTGTGCATATTAAATAAGCAATTTAGTACAAATTCATTATATGTCTTAATTGCACTTATGTAATTAAACACACAGCTGCGACTACACCGGCATCATCCGTTGTGCTCCGCTCTCTTTTCCCTTGGCCTGTAAAAGTTAACGTTCATACCGAGATGAACTGTGAGATGCACACAGGATCAGAGCAATCTCAACATGCAATCGCAATCCATCCCACAGCTAATTATTGATTAGTTGAAAGCTGGGGATGCATTTGTTTCATCTGTGTATGTAGCGTCTGTTCCCGTCCCCAGCAGGTGAGACATCATCAAATAAAATTCTTCTGATAGAAGTCTGATGATCAGACGCTCTTTTTATTTTCTGTATTATGCAAAGATGATGAGGTGTATCTCCTACTAGACCGTCTTCCCTCAAAAGACTACAGCACTCTGTGTGCATTCTTTATTATACAATCTGAAAAGGAATAAAACAGAACACACACAGAAAACCTGTGCTTTATATTTGTGAAAAAAATGGAAATCTTCAATATTAGGATTCTGTCAGTAAGTCACATGTCTAGTCAGGACTGGAAGACTCAACAGCTCACTCATCTGTCATCCAGTCCAAACTGTTTTTCTGACCCATATTTCAAGGTTCAACTATCTTGACTGCAATTTGCACCTTTTCCAAAAGTTAGGATGAGTATACTCATCCTAAGATACTGAAGAGTCCTTGTTTTTGTGAAAGGGCTCTGCGGGGTGCTTTTGTAAAATCATGATACTGAAACAATGCATTCAACATTCAAAACTGAAGATTTTTATTTGTCAGCAGGAAGTGCCTGCTCTATAGTCTGTGCAACAAACAGAATGAAGATGGTACAAAAAAAATGTCTAAGTAACAAAGAAAGGAGATGATGATGATGATAATAATAATAATAATAATAATAATAATAATAATAGTTAAATGTATATACATACACTGAAGTTCCAAAGAAGCTTACACACTAGTCTAATATATGAGGCATGGACTCCACAAGCTTGAGGAAATATTCTGTCCACAATTCTGTTGTATTCCGTGTGCGATTTCTGTGTTTCTTGGTGTGTTTCATTGGATCCCAGATGTGTTTGTTAATGGTGGAATAATAGGTGGGAATGGCAAAACTCCAAACTCGCATGAGTGTTCCTCTACCCATAATCTGTTGTTGCTAGATGTGTAGGGTCCTGCATTGTCCTGTTGGAAGAGGCCAAACCCATAAGAATGAATACAGGACGTGAACATTGTGTGTGTGTGGCCACGTACATTTCTGAAGTGTAACACGACTAATCGGCTGACAAATCGGTGACGTCCTGTACACATGCAAACATGTTTGGAGACTGTGTGTGTATTTGTGTGCACTTGTATGTATTTTGTGAGGTTTTAATTGTATATCATCCGAATGACCTGTGGGGAAAAAGCTCCTCCTTAGCTTCTCAGTTTGTCCCTGATGGAACTGAGATGTTTCCCAGAGGGTAACCGTTAGGATAGTGAATGTCCTTGATGATCTGATTAGCTGATTACCTGTATTGCCTGGGGTAGCTGTCCTGGTGATATGCTCAGTGCATTGGATCACTGTGTCGAGGCTTTCTTGTGTTGGGAAGCTGCAATTCACACCTATGAGATTATTTCTGGAGTTTAAGTGTAATGAGAATGCACACTCTGTGTGCTGCAAAAGAAGCTGTAGCATAAAATCCATCTTGTCGTCTTTGCATATTACCAGGGCGTGAATTACGTAATTAATTTCGAACATTTATATATCCTTCGATAACCTATAATGATAAATGTTACAATAAATATACAGGATCCATGGCTGGGAGAATCTTGTAATATGATTTCACACACCCCTAAAGTGGATCATACCATTCCTGGTTAGTAATTACCCCTCTCATCTGCCTGTCTCGCGCTAATTATTGGTCTTGCGTCTTCACTAAGGTGCACTAGTTGTACAGGCCAAGGCTCTGTGTGTAAGTAACTGCTATCTAGCTTTCTTAAATACTCTTCATTACCTTCAGTAAATCACTCGCATGAAGATATTACATTAGATTGTTTAAATTCACCATTCCGCCTTAAATGCTGCTGTGGCAACACAAGCTTCAGGCTGAAGATGTGCTATTCAGGTGCTTTGAACTTAACGTCTTTGGATTTTAAGGTGGAACAGAACATTCAAATAGGAATCCAGGTTTAGTGGGTGGTTTGTAATGTCTGCACAACATGCGAAGAAATGTATAAAACTCCTAAAACACTTCTCTACTAAGGCTCAATGTACTTTTGCACCATTTTAAGGTGGAATGAATAATGTGAACATTTTAAACTAAAAGGTTTATACTCTGTTGACTGTAGAAGTGAGGGATTAGTTGCCCAGATGAGAAATTCTACAGTAAACTCAAATGTTCATGCTGTGAATCAATACAATGAAGATAAAATTGTCATTTCACTTAACATGATTAGCTAAAATAGAGTTTATGGGCTGTTCTACTAAAAAGTAAAATTGTAACATCACTGACATTGTCCTTTTCTTATTTATTTACAATTGATTACCGCATGGTTCCTGTGGCACAGATCCTGTAGAACGTAATTTTCAGGACAAGAAAGCAGATGACTGATAGCATCCAGTAGCATTGTGTATGTGTGTTATTGTGGGATTGACTAGCTGGTTACTTTGCTCTACAATATATTGTTCATGACCCTTGACTGCAGAGGTTGTGTGGTATCCGCCAGACATTACAGTAAGCAAGCAAGACACTGTAAGGATTATAAGACTTCAGTTCACTGAAGCATGCGTCTGCGCTGTACTGGTTTCCCTTTACACCCAGAAGGAAAACTGGACTGCCCCCCCCCCCCAATCCCCTGAATTGCCAATGTATAATTCGCACCCTGCATATCACGTTTACTGGTCAAAACTGCACTGTCTCCCTTTCTTACTATTTGTTCTAGCATTTCTCTTGCATTGTTGCACATGTATGAACTTATGTAATCTTGCAATTTTAGGTAGCACCTTTACCCTGGAGGAACATTTTCATTTGACTGTGTACTCTACACACCGTATATGGTAGAAATGACTATAAAAACCGTTTGTTTTGACTCAAACACTTGAAAGCAAAAGAGCGCCTGATCTTCCATCATGAGATTATGATTTTTTTTTTTTTTTATTGACAATTCCTCACCTGCTGAGGATGCTTTTGGTATTTCTGGCACAGCACCTCACAAAGAAACCCCACAGAGGCAGTGTGTAGAGCTAAATACAGGAAAACATGGTAATAAACTCCTCCAGGTATTGGGCTGAAATGAGGCAATCAGCATTTGTGCTTGAACTTCCATTCCGGCATGTAGAACACTGATCTGGTGCTTGACGTGAATAGATAATTATATAAATAACTAGTTTAATTTAACATCTTGTAACACACACAGTGTTTACTTGCTCCTTTTCTTCACCGGGTCCAAACAGCCAAAAACACATGGCAATTCTGCAGTGCTCTAATGCTTTACAGATCACTTAGCACCTCTTGGCTCGGTTTAGCAGCTCACATGTTGCAACTTAAAATACACTGCATACAGTTTACTGATTCAGTGGATTTCACAATCTGCATGTGAATCGATTCAAAGTCACATCACCTTCTCACATGCATACATCACCATCATCGCTTCACAGATGAGACAGGCATTTTTTCGCACTCATGGTGCTCTATGGGAGTAGTTAAACCGACTGAGCATCCCAATGTCTCGTCAGCGGACACACACTCATGCACACTCTTGCACCTAGGGGAAATTTAGAGTGACCGATCAACCTCAAGTGCATGTCTTTGGGCTGTGCGACTGGAGTACCCAGAGGAACAGGGAGAACATGCAAACTCTACACAGAACGACCCGGGCTGGGAATCAACCCGGATCGTCTTACTGTGAGGTGACGGTACTAACCACTACATCACTGTGCTGCCCATAATCACCTTCTCAGTGTAATTAAATCTGAGGGCTTTGTTCGCACTTGCCTGTCGAAGAAGAAAAGAAGAAGAAAACCAGGGTTTGATTTAGATAAAGTAAATACTTCTTATGTAAAAGCACAATGAGTCTACCCGAGTCTCTTATGAACTAGAATGAACTAAAATGCAAAGGTTATGCGCTACAATGTAACCTATTAATTAAAATAGATGTCATGTGACCAATACATGTAAATGTAATGTTTAATGCAGTGAACATGCATGCCTGGAGATAAAGGCAGCACTGATCTATGGCACCTGGGGAGCAGTTGAGGGAGTTGGGTGATTTACTCAAGGGCACTTCAGCGATGTCTTGTCAGTACAGAAGATCAAACTCCTGAACGGGTCTCTGACCTTAAACCATAGTTGCCCTAGTTGACAAATATATCAAGGAAGAAAGGTCCAGAAATAAAAAAAAAAATAAAAAAATAACTTTTTTTTTATTTTTCTACAATACTATATAATATTCTGTAACACAATAGATGGCTGTTTTATGGGACCCTTCATCTATCATGAGCAATGTCTGTTTACTTGCTAATGAATTATTCTGCTTTGCTGTTGTCTTGTTTAGTTAGCATGCCCTGTCCTGAGTATTTATTGAACACTATTCACTTGTCTCTTGATGTTTGTACTTTATTTAATATTTACACTATGTTCCTGAAGTTGTACAGATGAATGACGACAAACTGTTGTGACATGGTATTAGTCTTGCATTTATGTTCATGAACCAGGTCTAAGCAAATTTATGATTACTATGAAACCATGTCGGAGGATGCCAGGCACACTTCTTTTATATTTCAGATATTGTTAATCTTCTGGGTTTAATGCACACAGCAGTTTATATAGCCTGGTGCTGAAAACTAAAAATATTTCTGTTGATATTAAAGAGAGAACTCACTGAAGAATGCCCAGACTGACGAGCACTATGATAACTAATATTTTGTTAAATAACCTTTTTTTACAACTATGCTGAACAAAAGACACCTCATTAAACCTAAACCAGAAATCTGATGAAAAGCTACTGTGGAGACAAGTTCCTTAAAACCTGGACATTATAATGAAAGTGAACCATTTGCCTACTGTGCTTGCACATAGTAATGTGACCACTGCATTTAACCCATTTGTGTAGTGAAACACACACACCCACCAGTGGACACTAGGGGGCAGTGAACACGCTTGCCTGGAGTGGAGGAGAAGCACCAAACCACGGCACCCAGGGAGCAGTTGGGGGAGTTGGGTGCCTTTCGTAAGAGCTCAGGGGTTATGTCTTGCCCTATGCAGGGTTCGAACCCAGGACCTTCCGGTCACATGACTGGTTCCCTTACCACTAGGCTGTGGAAATCATCACCTGGTCTGGTTTTGGTCCAGCTGCAAAAAAATGAAATAACCCTAGAAGTGCTGGGCTGGTTTGACCAACTTATACCAGTGGTATCTGTAGGTGCTGGACCCAGCCAATGCCATGAAAACAACCCAAACTAGTATTTGGGTTTGATCGAAATGACACTGTGGATCGAACAATAATAAATGCCCACACAACTGTAATGCCCCGTCACACGGGTGACACGGGTGGGAATGACAAAATCCCAAAGTTGAGTGTTTGCTAAAACCATAATTTGGTGTCTCTAGAAGTGCATGATGGTGTCCTGTTGGATAAGGCCCAACCCATGCAGGACAGACATGAACATGTGGAACAGAAACGAGGGACACAGTGTTCACCTGTCAGCCATTTGTAGATCTACCAGGGGTCCCATGGAATGCCAGCTAAACAAACCCCATAGCATTATAAAGCCAGCACCAGCCGATATATTTTGCATACACCTGACTATCTGTTATTTCTTGCTCTTTTGTGTAATTAATCTAGAAAAGTCTAGGCAGTTTTCTCTTCTTTTTATCTGGACAATTTTCTCACTAACTGGCTTAATCGCTATAGAAATAAAGCACTAATAAGGCACTCGATTCCATCCTGAGACTCCGTTAACAGACTGAGTGATCATAATCAGGGCCGATGTACAGTATCGGAAAATGACAATAAGTGACTGAAACTAAAGTTGACTTATAGATGTAAATATGGCATGGCACATTACATTTCACAAATTAAAGCCCACAAGGAGTAGCGCTTCTTCAAAACCGTTCTCAAGAAGTAATCAGTTCTAATCACCCTGATTGCTCTCAGCAGAAAATTAATCTAATGTTCTTTGCAAAGCAGCTGCTGGTTATTTAAGCACTGATTTCTGTCTCTTCTCTGAGCTGTGATTAATTAAAATGGGAGACGGGGACAAAAACAGGGTATTTAAAGATTTGCAGTCAATAATTCAGGTCAACTCATTATAGCGTTATTTGCACTGCTTATAGATTTGATTTCCGCTCATTTAGATGCATTAGCTAATTTTGGGTCAGACTGTGCTGATTTTTACCAATAACGTCGACCATACTCCAGACGGTCTGGAGGTAGAGACTTCAAACCACTACGTTCTCCTAGTTGAAGAAAGAACGAACGAGAGGGAGAGAAGTTGGTTGAATGGATGGATGGATCAGTGGATGAGAGTGAGAAGGCTAGAATGGATGGAGAGGGA